>RJWJ010029634.1:0-19777 GCA_004363605.1 Indri indri | reverse complement strand
CCCCCTACATTGCTAATTTAAAACAAAGCAAAACAAAGCCCTGGCTTTGCTTTGGAGCCATAAACTGCAGAGCTTTTATCTGTCGACAGCAATGCATCAGGCTGGCAGTGGCCCAGCCTGGATCCTGTGGCCTGGCACCAAACAGGGGGCCTGAGGCTGAGCTGGCCTTCAGAGCTGGCCTCTGGAGTCTCTCTGAGGATGGTGCCCTTCTCAGGGCATAGACCAAGAGTTCTTGCCGTCTCAGGACACAGAAGGGTGGTTGTTTCATCTAGGAGCCGGAAAGAGATGGCTGGGGAGAGAGCCAGGCTAGGGTGGGGGAGGGAGGGGGAGAGGAAGAGGGGAAGGAGGAGAGATGGAGAGAGCTGGCTAGCAGTTTCCCCCCTAGTAGCTGTCCTAATGGGTGTAAAGTGGTTTCTCACTGCAGTTTTGATTTGTGTTTCCATACTGATTAGTGATATTGGACATATTTTCACATACTTATTGGCCATTTGTATATTTGCTTTGGAAAAATGTCTGTTAATGTATTTTGCCAGTTTTTCAATTGGATTGTTTGTTTTTTGTTGAGTTTGAGTTCTCTGCATATTCTGGATATTAATCCCTTATCAGACATACGATTTGCAAATATTTTCTCCCATTCCATGGGGTGCCTTTTTACTTTGTTTATATTGTCTTTTGGTGCACAAAATTTCAACATTTTCATGAAGTCCAGTTTACCTATTTTTTCTTTTGTGGCCTGTGCTTTTGGTGTCACGTTGAAGAAATCATTGCCGAGTCCAACATCAAATCGCTCTGGCTAGAACATCAGTACTGTGTTGAACAGAAGTGGCAAAAATGGGCATCCTCGTCTGGTTCCTGACCTTAGAAGGAAGGCTTTCGGTCTTTCACCGTTCAGTATGATGTTCGCTCTGGGTGTTTCATATATGACTTTTATTATGTTGAGGTAGTTTCCTTGTACTCCTAGTTTGTTGAATGTTTTTATCATGAAAGGGTGTTGAATTTTGTCAAGTGCTTTTTCTGCATCAGTGGATATGATCATGTAGTTTTTTCCTCTTCATTGTATTAATGTGGTGTATTAACTTGATTTTTTTGTGTTTCACCATCCTTGCATTCCAGGAATTAGTCCTACTTGGTCATGGTGTATAATCCTTTTAATATGCTACTGAATTTGGTTTGCCAGGATTTTGTTGGGGATTTTTGCATCCATGTTCATCTGGGATATCGCTCTGTGGTTTTCTTTTCTTATAGCATCTTTGTCTGGCTTTGGTAGCGGGGTAATGGTTGGCCATTATCCTTTTTGCAGAAAGTTGCAGCAGACTATATTTTGCAAGATTCCTGATTCCTCTGTTTCTCAAGTGCTTATGATATGCTGACCGCTTGCAATCTAGTAGTTCATCTAATCTCTGGCTCAATCCTGTGAGGTAAGGGTTATGATTGTCCACACTTTGCAGGTGAATATTTTGAAGTTTAGTGGGATAAAGAGCTTTTCTGAGGTCACCTGAGTGATGAGAGGCAGAGCGGAGTTGTAAACCCAGGCCCGTGGGATACAAAAGCCTGATCTCTTATTAACCACAATAGTCGTTCGATATTGGGTGCTCCCCGTCTCCTATCCTGTCTCCCACCCACGGTGCAGACAGGCAGCAGGCCATACTGGGGGGTTGCTCCTCACGCAAGGCCATGCTCAGGTAACCGTCCAAATGGTGCTATGCTGTTCAGTTGTCCTGACTCTGTACCCATCATAGGGTCTTCCCCAAATCCCGTCACTGCAGAGCAGTGTGGAACTTCCCTCAGCAGCCGTCTCTCTGCCCTAAACTAGGTAGATGGCCTATCCCATGCCTGTCCACAGCTGGCCTGTTGTACACATTTGGCAAACCACTGCCCTGCAGACTGGGGCTTGACTCAGACACAGGGAAACTTTGGTGTCCTTGTGGCACTGTTGGATTCTGCACCACTCGGATTAGCAGAGGCCAAGGCAAGAGGTAGCTCTGACCCCTCCTTCCCGAGGGCTTCATCTTGTAGATGGGCAGGTAGAGCAGGTGGTGAGGTGGGGTGAGCTGGGGGCTGACAGCGTTTCACCGCGTGGTCTCTGCTCAGCCCCACAACTCTGGAGCACTATAAAGCAACTCTCTTCACAGCCGTGAGAAGCCTCAGTCTCTCAGGGTCTAGAGAAAATGATACAAGTAGTTGAGAGTCTTCCATTCCCTCTCTTGTCTCCATTAACCTAGCCTGCCTTCCCACAGTCATTGAACTCATTCTTTTTCCATCCCCTCCCCAGAGATAGGCTGGAGTGCAGTGGCCCAATCGTAGCTCAGTGCAGCCTCTGCTCAAGCGATCCTCCTTCCTCAGCCTCCTGAGTAGCTGGGACTACAGGCATGCACCATCATGCCTGGCTAATTTTTGATATTTTTTGTAGAGATGGGGTCTCATTATGTCACCCAGGCTGTTCTTAAACTCCAGGCCTCAAGCAATCCTCCCACCTCAGCCTCCCAAAGTGCTGGGATTACAAGCGTGAGCCACCACACCCAGCCCCTTTAACTGATTCTTTTATAGATACAGTCATCTTCCATCTGACCTATCCATCCCTGCAACCATTATTCCATCCATCCTTCTATCTTTCCATTCCTGGAACCAATGATAACCTAGTTCCTCCTTCCCACCATTCAAGTTCTTCTGTAGTAATAGATCCATTCTCTACCCATCCATCCATCTATCCTAGCAACTATCTATCCATCCAACTATTATTTGCTGAGTCAGGAGCTGAGACCCACAAAGGGAGTAAGACAGCATGCTGTCTGGGGCTGGGAGGGTGGTGAGGACTGGGGAGCTAGATCAAGGGTGACCCCATCGCCCTCCACCAGCTTCCCACACTGCCCCTGTCACCCAGCTGTTCCTGCTCTGGGCCCTAAACCCTGGGAGTGTCTTCTCTCTCCCAGGAGAGCTCTGGCTCTGAGGGCTGTAGCGACCCCTCCCCCACAGACAGCAGGGGCTGCAGTGAGATCTCGGGGGCAAGGGGAAGAAATTCTAAGCGCTGGTTTCCCTCGCACAATGCAGATTTGCTTAAATGGGAATTAGGATTAGTGCTGGGTTTTGCCTCTCCTGGCAGCCTGGTAATAAACTCATCTCCTCTCGGGCTGCAGGAAGACCGAATTCCACTGAAGACGGAGACCGCTTAAGGCTCCGGAGAGCAAAACCTGGAAAGTAATTTTGTTATTACCAGACCCTGCCCACACCCCTGACACACAGCCCGCAGCTCCTTGCCGGCGCGGCTGCGGCCTTTAATTCCGTTAATGTGTGACATTCACCCGGGCAGCGCGGCTGACAGGCACTCTTGACATTAATACGTGTTCCGCGTGGTCCCTGGAGCTCATGAAAGCTCATTATCAGTTCTGGGCCAGTAAATGCAGTGGGGCTCAGGTAGGCCAGAGTTCCTCAGCGATGCCCCCAGGCAGTAAAGGAGCGGACCTCTGTGCCTGCCAAGCCACACACTGTGCCCTTTGTCCAGGGCGCTCGCCCTCCCAGGCCACTGGAAAGTGACCAAGAAAGCCATTCCACAGGCACAGCCCTGGGTTCAGATTTACAGCCAAGGGAAGGGGCCCCTTCTGCCCTGCGCTGAGGGGACTCGAGCCAGCTTTTGGGGAAGGCAGTTTGTCAGCACCTACCCAGGTGCGGAATGCGCCCGGCCTCCCCCCAGCCTTCCCTCTTGCGAGCATTTCCACACAGAGAAGGGCACCCCGGGCGTTACTGCAGCAAGCCTACGGTGGCCTGAAATGCAAATACCCCACACAGCCACAGTGGTAAATAGCAAATGGCAAATAAATTATGGTCCATGCGTACTATGGGACAGCGTGCAGCTATGAAAAGGACTCAGGAAGAGGTATATATTTTCACGCTCACAGGTGGACATGGTATCATTGACAAGTGATGCAAGTGATGCCGTAGAACATGGTGAGATACCATTTGTGTAAAATGTCACAGTGCGTGTGTGCCCACATAGGCACATGCTCGCTCTCTCTCTCTCTCTCTCTCTCTCTCTCTCACACACACACACACACACACACACACACACACACACACTCATATGTAATTAGGTAGAATGAAGTCTAGAAGGTCTCCTTCTGAAGTCTTCGCAGTGGTTCTGTCTGTAAAATAGGACACTTAGGTGAAGAAGAATGTTCACTTTTGTGGTTAACCATGAAAACTGTGTATGTCTATGTATGTATGTGTCCATACTATAATGCATTCCTCTGCTGCAGCCTCAGTCTGGCTCGCGATGCACGAGGCCCCCCTGAGCTGACACTACCTGGGTGGACATCTGAGGCTGAGATAGGCAAGTCAAACGAGGCCGTGTCCTCCGGCCAAGCCCTGTTTCCCACCAGTTAGTGGGAGTTCTGGGAACCCCTTCCATGCATGGGGGTGCATGGCCTCAGCTCTGTCACATTTAAGAGGTGTGACCTTGGGCAAGTTGTTTAATTCCTCTGAGCTCATCGTGGTCCTTGTTGCTGAAGTGGTGGTATTTTCTCATGGGTTGCAGAAGGTATCAGGGGACTGTCATTATCACGCAGGACAACATGAAACTTGATCGGGGCTTCCACTGGACAGGCTGTCGTCGAGGGCAGAAGGAGTCTGGGAGGGGAGAGATTGGGGAACTGGCTCTCAGCTCCCTGCCCCCTGGCTTAAGTCTTGTTCTTTTGTTTCTCGGCTGTGCGTATGAGCAAGCCAGTCCCTTGGGCCTGGCCTAAGCCTCAGCTGGCAGGTACGTGGCCAGGACATGGTGAATTTGATCCATCTCCGGTGACCTGGGGATGCTTTGTCAAACTGACAGAGGGGAAGGGTGGGGGAGGCTGGAATTCTGGCCCCTGCACTCCAGGGCCAAGTCCTTTTTTAACTACCAGAGACTTCCTCTTCTTACTTATCTCTTCGTGGATACCAGACCTGGAAAGTATTGGTCTGCCCAAAGAGCCTGCATTCATTAGGCGATGATTAATTCTTTTTCCTATTTTCAAAATCACTTAGAAAGCCTTTTTTCAGCCTGAGAAAACTGGAGTTCCTGCACCAAGTTGATAATGTTCTAGCTAGAAGCGAAGAAGCGCGATGCGATGTTTTGATTAGCGTGCTCACTGTCACCACACGGATGTTGCACAGGCTCGGGGCCGACTAGGGAAGACTGAAAATATGCCCCAGTCCCCAGGCTCTGCGGACACCATCCTGGGAGCCTTTGTGGGGCGGGGGGCTTAGTTCTGGCTTTCCAGCTGTGGGTGCCCCGTCTGGCCTCGGCACCTGCAGAGATGGGAGGAGGGAGGGAAGCCCTCGCAGACCGAGAGCCACATCCGGACTGGGACGACCCCAGAAGCCGCATGCCCCATGAACGCTTGCCTTTGTGAAATGTATTTCTCTCTCTTCTCCCTCTAGAGTCTATCGTGAAACTGCCCTCAGAAGGAGAGCTCAGGAGAAGCCTGGCACCTGTGGGCTCGGAGGGAGAGACAGCAGTCGAAAGAGGTACGATTTAGCAACGTGGAGGGGCGGCACCTCATTGGAACAGGAGGATCTAACCTGCTCTATTGTCCTCCTCTGCCCTCCGAGCCCACCGTTTCTGAGCGAGACGGCTCTCGGCTCCTGCTGAAGGGGTGCAGGGCAGGAGAAGGCGGCTTCGCTCCTGTCTCAGACGTTTGTTCCAGGCTGGGGGTGAAGGGGCCGAGAGCTGATCTAGGAAGTGAGGGTCGACGGGTGGAAGGGAGCGAGCCCTCCAAGGAGGAGCAGCACTCCCGGGGCTTGTGGAGGGCTCAGGGAACCTGTGTCAAGGATCCCCCCAAGCCTTGCCCCTCCCGACCTCGCCCCCTCCCCCCACCCCGCACCCACTGTGGTCTCGGGACTGTGGAAAGGAAATACCTTCCTAGGTGATCACCACGTCTCACCCCTGACTCTCTTTTGGATAAAGTTGAAATCCACAAGGACCGGGGTTAATCACCACATTCCGTGATGAAATTGAGAGTGGAAAGGACGCAGTCACTTCTGAGGCTCTGGGAAGCCCTTTCTGGGCTGCCCACGACCCCAGGGCTGGGCGGCCTCCCAGAAGCTTCCCGAGTAGAGAGCCAGGATGTCATCCGTCCTCTGGGCAGCCCCGCCAGCAGTGTGTCTTCTAAGTCGCTTTCCTCGCTGGGCCTCATACTCCTCATTTGTAAAATGAGTGGGATCTGCGTTCCAGCCCTCACGTCCTGCTCCGTTTCTGAGATTCCAAGGCCAGGGCTGAACTAGAGGAGGGGGCAGGTGGGGAGGTGGGGGCAGTGGGAAGGCGGTGGAGAGGAGAGGTGTTTTGAAACTCTAAGGTGATCCGAGATCCCATCTTAGTCAGAGGAGATGGCTCAGGCCCTGAGGGTAATCCCAGGGCCCGAGGTGCAGAGGGACCTGGGTTTGAGTCCCTGCTGATCAGAGCGGCAAGCTAACAAGCACGATTGAGCGCTTTCTGTGCCAGGTGTAGTGTGGAGCACACCCCTGCGCCATCTCACTCTGTCCTCTCAACCCCCTGTGACCTTGGCTCTTCGCTCTATTGTCATCTCTATTTTAGAGAAGAGAAACCCAGGCCTCAGAGAAGCTAATGAGTTTCCCAAGGTCACACAGCACTGAGTAATGTAGCCCAGATTTAAAGCCACTGCCTGAACTGCCTGCCCTACCACGTTTGTGTCTTTTGCTTCCTAAGTCTGTGATTTGAAACTTAAGGTTAAAAATAACCTATTGGCCAAATCTGAAGTTTCATTTCCTGAAAAAAACATAAAAATGGCTTGTTTTCCTTGTCCTGGATTTTTTTTTTTTAACTTTGGGCTTTTCATAAAACCCCTGTGGGTCTTAGTTTTCTGATCTCTAAAATGGGAGCGTAACACCGACTCACAGGCTGTGCTGGGGAAGATACAAGGTGGGGACTCAGGAAGCTCCCCACCCTGCTCCTGGTCTGTGCCCCGACACGCACCCCTGCTGCCCTCCCCACCCCGCTGGGGCTGCTGGCAGGGCGGGTGGGGCGAGCAGGTTGTGAAGTCTGCAGCATTAATGGCATTTCTATTTCGGCTGCCTCTGGTGCCGGTGGTTGGAAAGCACGCGGCCACTTTCTTAGTCGCTGATCCGATGGGTCGCTCTGCCTTTCGGAGTGTGGCCCTGGCTGCCTGAGGTTATTTTAGGCTGGTTCCCAGGGGCAGATAACGCAGGGCCAGGCCGAGGCCTTGGGGGGCAGCGTTGGAGGAGTGGTGAGGCGGAAGGCCCCTGGGGCTGGCCCTCTCTGACAGCGTTTGTGTCCTGAGGCTCACCCCGCCAGCTGCCCCGGCCGTAATCTTAATTGTAAACCTCCTGGCAGCGGCTGCCCTGATCCCCACAGGAAGTGGTGGCCTTATCGCAGAGCCTGGCTCCTGCCTGGTTTTCTTAATCTGGAGAAGGCGCTGAAGTGAGTTGGAAAATGGGCAAATAGCATGCGCCTCACTGGGTGGTTGTGAGGCAGAGGGAACCACGAGCAGGAAGTCCCCGTTTGCTTTGAACAGTGGAGGCCCCCTTGGAATGGTGTAGACTCCCAAGGTGACTTCTTGAAAGAGGGCCGGGCTCTTGGGATGAAAAAGCTGGGTGTTTGTGGCCAAACAGTGGGTTACCCTGGAGACACATACCTCCTTCTGTGCGAGGTCTAAAAAAGGGCCATGAGAGGAGGCCTGGCTTGTGTCAGCTCTCTGCTCTGACGTCCTAGGGCGCGGGGCCTCGTATGTGAACAGTTCATCATGAGTCTCTACCCCTCTAACACTTCATTTCCAACCGTCTCTACTCCTTTCTGTAGAAGGCGTTAACCCCACCCACGCCCCAGGAGGCGGGCATTAATGAGCTCTTTACAGGTGAGAGCATCTGGGTTCAGGGAAGTTGTAAATGACTCCAGGCTTTGTGTCTAAAAAGCAGCAAGGTAAGGACTCAAACACAGGGCTCCTGGCCCAAGGACGGTGTGTTTGCAGTAGCACCCCATGGCACCCTCTGCACCTACAGAGGCACCCTCTGCGCCCACGGTAGCACTCCTTCCCAGTTCTCCACCCAGCCTTGGACTGAGCATGGAGCTCAGGCAGAAAGGGAAGTCCCATGATGTTTCTGTCTCCCCTCTGCAGCAGGCTGAATAAGAGAAGCCACTTTCTCTGGGGTTCCCGTGCTCCAATTTATCTTTTTTTTTTTTTCTTTTGCTGTGTGTGTTTCTAATGTTCTATCTAAGAATCCATTGTCAAATCCAAGGTCGTGGACTTTCACCCCTATATTTTCTTCTAAGAGTTTCATAGTTTTAGTTCTTATATTTAGGTCATTGGTCCCTGCGAGTCAATTTTTGTGTATGGTGTGAGGTAGGGATCCAGTGTCACTCTCGTACCTGTGGATATGCAGTTGTCCCGGAACCATTTGTCAGAGAGACTGTTCTTTCCCCATTGATTAGTCTTTGCAGCCTTGTTAAAAATCAATTGGCCATAGGTATACAGGTTTATTTATGGGCTCTCAAGTCTAGTTCATTGGTCTATATGTCTGTCCTTATGCCAGTATCACACTCTTTCAATTACTGTAGCCTTATGTTTAACTTTTTGAGAAGCATCAGCATATTTAAAGCATCCCAGGTGATTTTAGTGTGCAACCAAGGTTGTGCACTACCAGTTTGTGTCATAGAAACTGAGGCACAATTTGGGGGGGGGCCGCCAGATGATCTCACAGTGCAGAGATACTGCAGCCCAAGGCCAAGCCGCAGTCGTGGGGGTGGAGAGGCTGTAATGGAGTTGAGAGAGGTTGTAAGGGAGACATCTCGATCCTTCCTAATTCCAGAAGGCCTTAGAGACGCCAAGGATGAGAACAGAAGCCAGGGGTCCAAGTGAGCTTGATTAACCTCCTACCCACTCCCAATAGGATTTGGAGGAAGACTTGGGTCCTGGTCACAGCCCTGCCCCACTGTGTGACCTTGGCCAAATTACTCGACCTCTCTGAACACCCTCATTGCCTCCGTAAGGTGTACTGATAATCTCTACTTGCTCATGCGTATGGTTGGGCGAGGGTCTGTGCAAAGGGTGAAAGGGGCTTAAAGGCAGTTGGATGCACGGTACAGTCTCCACCCCTGAGTTCCTGCCCGTGGTTGTCAGGGTCTGGTGCCCTCTTGATGTCCTGCTCACCGTTTTCTGGGCAGTCTCTGGCCTGTATTCAACACATTCATGGTTCAGTCCTGGAGCCAAGGCCAGAACGCCAGCCGTGTTCTAACCCCAGCCAAGGTGGGTGGGACCATCACCTCCCTCAGGCCAGACCTTTTGCTTCTGTTTATGCAGCTGAAGATGATGTCGATGGTGTTCCGGGTCCAGTGACCCACAACATTGGGGGATTCAGGGTCGCCACCACTCGTTGGCCAGGTAGAGAAGGGAGCCACTGTCGCTTCATGCCCCACATTTGCCATCTGGTATTTATAAAGCATAAAGCGGTTTAACCCAAGGGGGAGAGCAGAGCTTTGGCACTAGATGAATTTCAGAGCTGTTTTTTCACTAGTTATTATCTCGCAAATGAACTCAGTTTATTATCCTGTTAGATGAAGACAGTCAGAGACAATTGCAGGCTTCGTGGTGAAGATTAAATGAGATGATGGATGTCATGCATATAACCCGTTGCCTGGGAAGGAGTCAACATTCCTGAAACGGTGGACGTCATTACCATTGTCATCCACACACCGTCCTCCATTGCTCTCCACTTCTGACGCCGGGGGCTCAGGCCCTGAGCTTCGGCCTAGGAAGGGGCAGCCGCCCCCGGCCCCATCCCCCTGGCTGGCTCCCCCCGGCTCTATGCTGGGATGTGTGCGTGAGGGGACAGGGGGACAGGTTATCAGGACCCTGCTTTCCTGCTCACTCGGCTCAGCGTCTGCCAGAACCTTCTGGCCTCGCACCAGCCCCGCGCCCACCTGCAACTCACAATAGCCCAGGTCTTTTTCTACCTTTCTTAGGTATTTTTTACCTGGAACCTTCTTTTTTTCTTTTTCAATTTCTGTTCTAAATTTACACAAGAAACTTCATGCCAGGGCCACACACACGTTGGCTAAGCCAGTGGAGTTTTCCCCTCAGAGATTCCCCAGTTCCCTGACGTGTTGACGTGACAGCCAGCCAGACAGACCCATTTGCTCTGCGGGCAACCGCGCCTTGACACCATGGAGAGATAATGATAAGACTTCACCTTCCTCAGCCAAAGAATGAGCAAGTCACTGCTTTTTCTGTTCATGCAGCAAAAATTAGCAGAAAGCCCTCTTAGGAGGCCTTCGTATTATTTGTTTCATCATGACGTTATCTCCACATTGTGAATCACAGCTGGAGAAGAACTTTCAAACAGCCAGATATGGCAGAGACGGGGCGAGTGCCATTTTCAAATGCACTGTCAGCATCAGAGAGGGGAAGTGACTAGCCCGAGGTCACACAGCTACTAAATAGTAGAGACGGGCCTAGCCTGTGAGTCTTCTGACCTGGTGTGGTGCACCCAGCTGCCTCCTTTTTTAGTTAAAGGGGAAAACAGTATATTTTAATTAATAGCCTACAAATAAAGGAAAAAGGCTAGATTTGCTGGCTGCTATATTTTGTTTCCTGCCCGGAGCTACTGATGTGAGAGAAAATGAACAGTCCTTTTCCTTGTGCTTTGGAGTTTGCAAAGGGGTCTCCCCGCTGGGCGTGGGCAGAGCCCAGGAAAGAAGGGCGCCGTGGGAGCCAAGAAGAAGAATGGGCTCTGGACTCTGAAGCTTATTTTTTTTTAAATAGGCCTTATTTTGCAGGGCAGTTTTAGGTTCACAGCGGAACTGAGGGGAAATGCAGAGTTCCAGTCTGCCCATTGCTCCCAGACATGAGCAGCCTCCCCGCTGTTGACACGCGCATCAGAGTGGAAGGCGTGTTGCTGTCAGTCGGCCCGCGTGGACACATCACCTTCACCCAACTTCTGTAGTTTACAGTAGGGTTCACACCTCATATTGTTTGTTCTGTGGGTTTGGACAAATGTACAAGGACATGCGTCTGCCACAGCAGTATCACACAGAAGAGTTTCACTGCCCTGAAGGCCCTCTGTGGTCTGCCCATTCATCCATCCCTCCCTAAGCCCGGACAACCGCTGGTCTTTTCACTGTCTCCACAGCGTGGCCTTTTCCAGAATGTTGTATAGTTGGAGTCATCAGTACGTAGCCTTTTCGGGTTGGCTTCTTTCACTTGGTAATACGCATTTAAGGTTTGTTTCTCCTTCGCTTTTCATGGCTTGATAGCTCATTTATGGGTTTTTTTTTTTTTTTTTTACCTTTTTTTATTACGATAAAATACACATAACAAAATTCACTATCTTTGCAACAATTTTTAAGTTCGGTGGTATTAAATACATTCACATCCAGAACTCTTTTCATATGGCAAAGCTGAAACGCTATGCCCATTGAACAATCGCTCTCCATTCCTCCCCTCACCCCCAGCCCCTGGCAGCCACCATTCTACTTTCGGTCTCTATGATTTTGGCGACTCTATATATCTTGTATGAGTGGGATCATACAGTGTTTATCTTTTTGTGACTGGCTTATTTCACCTAACATAGTGTCCTCAAGGTTCATCCGCGTTGTAGCACATGCAACAATTTCCTTCTTCTGTAAGGTTGAATAACATCCCGTTGTGTGTGTGGATACCATATTTTGCTGTCCATGCGTCCATTGGTGGGCACTTGGGATGCTTCCACATTTTAGAGATTGTGAGTAGTGCTGCCAAGCTCATTTCTTTTAAGTGCCAAGTAATACCCCATTGTGCCCCAGTTCACTTAGCCATTCACCCACTGAAGGACACGTTGTTGTTCCCAAGTTTTGGCAATTATGAATAAAGCTGCTATAAACATGGATGTGGACATAAGTTTTCAGCTCCTTGGGGTAAATAACACAGAGCACGATTGCCGGATTGTGTGGCAAGAGTATGTTTATTTTTGTGAGAAATTGACAAACTGTCTTCCAAAGTGGCTGTACCTTTTTGCATTCCCACCAGCAGTGAGAGAATCCTTGTTGCTCCACGCCCTCATTTGCTGTTGGTGTTTTGGATTTGGGCCACTCTGACAGGTGTGTAGTGCGATTCCCTAATGACCTACATGTCGAGCACCCTTTCGTATGCTTATTGCCATCTCTGTGTCTTCTTTGGTGGGGTGTCTATTCAGGTCTTTCACCATTTTTTAAATCAGGTTGTTTGCCTTTTTATTGTTGAGTTTTGTGAAGCCTTTGTGTATTTTGGATGATAGTCCTTTATCAGATATGTCCCTCTCTGTAGCTTGTCTTCTCAGTCTCTTGATAATGTCTTTCGCAGAGCACAAGTTTTTGATTTTACTGAAGTTCAGCTTATCAATTATTTCTTCCATGGATCATGCCTTTGGTGTTGAGTATGTCATGGCCATACTCAACGTCATCTAGATTCTCTCCTATTTTATCTTCTAGAAGTTTTATAGTTTTATGTTTTATATTTAGGTCTATGATCTATTGTAGGTTAATTTTTGTGGAGGATGCAAGGTCTGTGTCTAGATTTTTTTTTTTTTTTTTTGCGTGTAAATGTCCAGTTATGCCAGCACCATTTATTGAAAAGATTATCTTTTCTCCATTGTATTGCCTTTGCTCTTTTGTCAAAGACCAGTTGACTATATTAATGTGGATCTATTTCTGGGCTCTCTATACTGTTTCATTTTTCTGTTTGTCTGTACTTTTGCCACTACTACGTGTTGTGATTACTGTAGCTTTATAGTAAGCCTTAACGCTGGGTGGTGTCAGTCCTCCAACTCTGTTCTTTTCCTTTAATATTGTGTTGGCTATTTTGGCTTTTTTTTTTTTTTTGCCTCTCTGTATCGACTTTAGAATCAGTTTATTGATATACATGAAGCAACTTTTGTTTAGATTTGATTGTGTTAAATCTATATATCAAGTTGAGAAGAACTGACATCTTGACAATATTGAGCCTTCCTATCTTTGAACATCGAATATCTCTCCATTACATTAGTTCTCTGATTTCTTCATCACAGTTTTGTAGTTTTCCTTATATAGCTTTCGTACATATTTTGTTAAATTTATGCGTAAGTATTTCATTTCCTTGGGTGCTAATAGAAATGGTTTTGTGTTTTTAATTTCAGATTCTACTTGCTCATTGCTGGTATATAGGAAAGCAATTGAATTTTGTATATTAACTTTGTATCCCACAACCTTGCTATAATTGCTTATTTGTTCCAGAATTCTTTTTGTCATTTCTTTCAGATTTTCTACATAGATGATCATGTCGTCTGCACACAAAGACAGTTTTACTCCTTCCTTCCCAATCTGTATACTCATTTTTCCATTTTCTTGTTTTATTGCATTAGCTAGGACTTCTAGTAGGTTGTTGAAAATTGGTGGTGAGAAGGAACATCCTTACCTTGTTCCTAATCTTAGTGGGAAAGCCTCAAATTTCTCACCATCAAGTATGATGTTAACTATAGGTGTGCTGTAGATGCTCTATATCAAGTTAAGGAAAGTCCCTTCCGTTTCTGTTTTGCTGAGAGTTTTTATGACTAGGTAGTGGATTTTGTCACATGCTTTTTCTGCGTCTATCGATATGATCATGTGATTTTTCTTTATTGCGTTGTTGATATGATGGATGACATTATTTGATTTTTGAATATCGAGCCAGTCTTGCATAGCTGGAATAAATCCCACTTGGTCATGATATATAATTCTTTTTATACATTGTTGGATTCGATTTGTTAATATTTGTTGAGGATTTTCGCATTTATATTCATGAGAGATATCGGTCTGTAGTTTTCTTTTCTTGTACTTTCTTTGTCTGGTTTGGGTATCAGTATAATGCTGGCCTCATAGAATAAGTTAGTAAGAATTCACTCTGCTTCTATATTCTGGAAGAGATTGTTGAGAATCGGTATACTTTCTCCCTTAAATGTTTGGGAGAAATGAACCCATCCAGGCCTGATGCTTTCTGTTTTGAAAGGCTTTTAATTATTGATTCAATTTCTTTAATAGATATAAGCCTATTCAGATTGTCAGTTTCTTTTTGTGTGAGTTTTGGCCGATTATGTCTTTCCATTTCATCTGAGTTATCAAATTTGTGGGCGTAGAGTTGTTCATTGTATTTCATTATTACCTTCCAACGTCCGTGGGAACTGTAGTGATGTCCCCCTTTTCATTTCCATTTTTAGTAATTTCTATCTTCTCTCTTTTCTTGGTTAGCATGGCTAAAGGTTGATTGATTTTATAAATTTTTTCAAAGAACCAGCTTTTGGTTTTATTGATTTTTCTCTATAGATTTCCTGTTTTTTGGAGCCCATGTTTTAATCATAGCTCTATCACTAAGTATCTGAGGGTCTTGAGGTAAATCTCTTATTTTCTGAGTCTCAGTTTCCACATCTGCTGAATGGGTATGGTGATAACGACACCTAGCACAGAGTTGGTTTGAAGGCAAATGTCAAATGTGAGTACACATTTATGTATTCAGCAAATATTTGTTGAGCGTCTACTATGTACCAGGCAATGTTCTATATGCTGAGAATTTCACTGTGAATAAAATGGTTAAGTCCCTGCCCTCATGGAGCTTGTCTTCTAGTTGGGGGAGACAGAAACCAAACAAATAAATTGAACATCAGACAGTATTAAGTCCATGAAGTTCAATAATGAGAGGAAGGGGCATGGAGTGTCCGGGGCTTGCTATTTTGGATAGGGGGTATTGGGAAGGCCTTCCTGATCAGAGGTCATTCAAACTGAGACCTGAAGGCAGTGAGGAACAAGTTTTGACATTATCTGGGGAAAGAGCCTTCCTGTATAAGGAACAGCAAGAATAAGGGGCAGGTGGCTGGCAGGCGGCTGGCATGTTGGAGAACCAGCCAGGAGACCAGGATGCTAGAGCGAGGATAATGTGGATGGAGAGGACGCCAGGAAGGAACTGGAGGCCCAGCCCATAGGGTGCTGCTGGCCAGGTGAAGACTTTGGATTTTGACTGTAAATGAGCAAGGAGGAGACAGGATCGAATTTACATTTTACTAAGATCACTCTGGCTACTGGTTGGAGACCAGACCGCAGGTGGCAGGGAGACCAAGACTGATTTTAGAATCCATGCAAGAGGCAAGGTGGTTTGGAAGGGTGACATGGTGGCAGGGGTGCTGAGACGCCACAACATGCAGGATCTATTTTGAAAGCAGAGCTGATGGGACTCCCTGATGGGCAGGATGGGGTGGGAGAAAGAGGAGTGAAGGATACCACAGTTTCTGGCCTGAAATGGGGGAGCCTGGGTGGGCGTTGGCAGAGGGTGGAGTCTGTTTGGGGCATTTTAAGTTGAGATGCCTATTGGCCCCTCACGTGGAGGTGGAGAGAAGATGATGGAGATAGGCATCTGGAGTTTCAGGGTGAGTTTGGGGCTGGGGCTCTCCAAATATGATAGCCATCAGCTTATGGAGAATATTTCTACCCTTTGGCCTTATTGAGATTGCACAGGGAGTGGGTGTAGATGCAAAAGATGATGGGGGACCGAGCCACTGCCAAGGGCAGTCACACGTTGTTTGAGAAAATTCTGGTACATGCTGGAAATGAAGTGTGCACCGTAGGTCAAGGGCAAGGGTGAGGGGCTTGAGGATGGGGACAGAAATGAAGCTCCGTGCCTTGCTCCAAGGTCTGGCTAGATCTTCCAATGTCTTTGTTAGTTCATTCATTCATTCACTTGAACCAAAACATTTATTAAATGTCGACTGTGCCCCAAGCACAAAGCTATTTATCTCTGGGCTCCTGAGGTAAGAGACACTCAGTGCCTGCCTTGAAGGAGGGCGCCGTTCAGTTGTTGATGCTCGACATAAAACGTGCCAGGTGCAGCAGGGGCATTCCTAAGCGTATTAGTCAGATTTCCCAAAGAAACAGGATGGATAGGATATACAGTTGGCCCTCTGTATCTGTGGGTTCTGCATAGTGGATTTAGCCAACTTCAGATCAAGTTGGTATTTCGGAAAAAAAAAAAAAACAATAAAAAATAATACAAAATCTCAATGCAGTATAACTACTATTTATATAGCATTTGCGTTATATTTGGTATCATAAGTAATCTAGAGATGATTTAAAGTATATGGGAGAATGTGTGTAGATTACATACAAATAGTGCACCATATTATATCAGGGACTTGGGCATTAATGGATTTTGGTATCCTAGAGTGATATCCTAGGGTGTTCTGGAACCAAGGGATGGATACCCCCATGGATGCCAAGAGATGACTTGTATGTATGAAGATATTTATTATAGGAATTGGCTCATGTGACTATACAGGCCGAGAAGTCCCAAGCCCTGCAGTTGATAGGTTCGAGACTCAGGAGAGCCAGTGGTGTAAGTTCAAGTTCAAGGGCAGGAAAAGACCGGTGCTCTAGCTCAGAAGTCAGGCCAGGGAAGTGCTTTCTTACTTGGCCTTTTTGTTCTACTCAGGTCTTCAGCTGATTGGACGAGGCCCCCCCACATTGCCAGGGCTGTCTGCTTTTCCCAGTTTACTCACTCAAATGTTAATCTCATCTGGAAACATCCTCAGGGACACACCCAGAATAATGTTTGACCAAATGTCTGGGCACCCCATGGCTCAGTCAAGTAGACACATAAAATTAACTATCACTGCAGGGTATTTGACACCCGGGGAAGAAGATTTCTGAATACATGCCTCCCCTGTACAACAAAACTGTTTTCAGTAATAATGATGAGATAAAATCAGTTATAATAATGGCCAGAAAGGAAAGGCAGACAGTGAAACTTTTGGTGAACTCTGTATGTATGATTGTGCCCATAATTAAACACATTAGGACACCAAAAACAGAAAAAATAATGGGTTAACATGTTTTAATTACATCAATGGATATTTTGACAAAAGAGAAAAAAAAAATACGAAGAAACTTCCGATTGTGAACTCGTCAAAGTTCAGAGAATGATTGGCACAGGGAACGGCGGCGTTGGCAGTAACCCGGTGTCTGTGTTCTTGTCCTTGCAGTTGCGGTGCTATTGTTTATTTGAAATCTGTCGTTTTAGCGCAGGGATACCTAGTACCACAGGGGCGGAGACTCGAACTGCCCGCAGAGAGAACCAAATCTTGCTTCTCTGAGTGTGTGTCGCAGCATCCGCATGCGTTGGCATCTGACTGAACAAGTAGGTGCTCTCAGAATTCACATCCACGCAAACACAATGTGTTTTTAAAAGCCAAGTAATGAAAATGTGCTCGTTTGAAGCTTACACACATTATTAAAACTCACCAGTGACTGCAGCCGTTGTTTAGAACTTAGATCACCGAAAGATCTTTTTCAAAGCAGAGTGTTTTATCACCGACATTGTTTAGAACTGTCAGCTTTTAGTGGGTTTTAGGTTTGTTTTTAAATTCCCTACAGGCAGTTCGTCCCCTTGTTGCCAGCTCTCTGGAAGGACAGCTCCCATTGCCCTGCCCTTGGCACGCCCACAGCGCCCCTGGCACGCCCACAGAGAGATGCTTCTAGGAGGGTAGTTGTGGGGGAAGGGGAATGGACCTTGGTCGCAGGGTAGAGGAGACGCTGTGGCTGAGTCCTGCAACAGGACCAGGTAGGTTCCAGGTGGAACAGATGGAGGCAGGACAGAGCCTGGCATTCTGGGGACCCCCGAGTCGGTCCATGTTTGGCTGCAGCCCCTGAAAGCCACCAGGGTTCCAGCACCATCTGTGTGCCATGCCTGGTGTTATGAGGAGTCGGGCACTGAGAGCTTTGTCCTCAGAGTGGCACAAAGCCACTGTCCCCATGCTTGAGAGGGCCTGTGAGGCTGCGCCCCTCCCGGGGGGGTACTCTGGCCTCCTCAGCGGGATGCCCGCCCGCCCTCCCTCCGTCTTTCTCCATCCCTTCTCCTTTCCGCAGCGCAGTCTGTGGAGGCAGCTGTTCTAATTAAAAATCTCATAAATGCCAGGAGATAAGGATCCAGGGGTTTTGTTTTTTATTTCTGCTGAGACTCCCCAGAGGGTCTCTTTGGTAGGAAAGGTCCCTTTGGAGCTGAGATTTTCTCCTAGGCTTCAAAGACAGGGCTTCTTAGGAACAGGACATCTGTTTAAACTGAGCTTGAACCGACAGGCAGGCATGTCCCACGGAAGAGGAGGGGCAGGGCCCGAGGATGTGGAATCTGCTTTCTGTCTCTGGGGAAAGCCGCCCAGGCTTGTTCCTGCATCCCGCGTCCCCACACTGGGCAATGGCGCTCAGTAAATGCAGAGGACGTGATAGCAGGCGGCCTCAGGACAGTGGCCAGGCTTCGAGCTGCCTGCTGTCCACATAGCACCCAGGCCATGACCTCAAAGCCTTCCCCACCTGGGGGAGGTGGCAAGGAGACCCACGGCAACAGAGCTGGCTCCTGCTCGGGAGGTCCCAGTGGTCCTCAGAAGTCTCTGTGCAGCTGGGGACTTCCCAGCTCTTGGTGGTCGTGCTGACAGAGCCCCCTCACCCTGCGCGCTCCCCCCCCTTTCTTTTCTTCTCCCCTCATTCACGGAGCATCCGCCGGGGTTCAGAGATTAAAAACTCCCAATCCCTGACCTCGAAGTGCTCGCAATCTGATACAACCACCAGGTCGCTCTCAAAAGCTGAGACAAGTTGAGCACTTCGGTTGTGTGTGTGCAGCTGTTATTGTTAAGACAACAAAGCAACAGTTCAGAGAGCTTGGAAAATGGAGGGAAAAGAAATCATTCACTTCCTCTCTCAGGACAAGAGGCTCTTTCGTTTCCTGCTTTTGTTCACACTTAGGCGCGTGTTTGACAGTTGCCACCAGAAAGTCAGTTCAGTGTGGCTTCCTGCTCTCCTTGGTCCCTACTTCCGGGGCGTCCCAGGGCTGGAGGGCCCCTGCCATTGGACATGCAGCTTGGGGGCCTCCCGTGTCCACTGTCACCTGCACGCCCTGGGAGGGGTGCCAGGTCTAGCTAATAAAATCACAGTCTGCTCAGCTAAATTTGAACTTCCTGTAGACCACGAATCAATTCTCACTAAAAGTCTGCCCCATGTAAGATTCGTTCCACGTACCATTTGGGGCATTGACTAAAAGATGATTTGTTGTTTATCTGAAATTCAAACTCAACTGGGCCTCCTGCATTTTATCTGGCAACGCTGCGTGTGGATATCTTTTCGCATGTGTGTGGTCAATGCTGCTTTATTTAATGGTGGAGAAAACTATCTGGCTGATAACGTTTCCCTTCCCCTTTCACAGGGAACGCTCTCCCTAACTTGAATCTCTGCTATTGTTTGACCACACCTCTGTACTGCTCTGCAGTTTAGCATACTTGGCGGTCACTGCATCCCTGTGGGTCCCCTCTAGGGACACCCCATCCCCAGCCTCCTTCTGAGCCTCCAGTGGCTGCAGATAACTGGTTTGCTCCCTCTAGGGACGAGAGGGATGGTGGGAGGTGGGAGTTAGCTGTCCCTCTCCTGCCTCTTAGGGGCCGCTTCCTCCAGAGTGCACCAGCATCTTTGGCAGGATGGAAACGGGAATCGTGTCCTTCTTGCCGTGTTGGAGGGAGCAAGGGTTTGAGGATGTTGGTCCAGGCTGCAAACCCATAGAGGTTGATGACATCGTTCTTTCCATCAGTGAACTTATTTTTCATGCCAAGGCAGCTTCGGGGTGATAAAAATATAAAGCGAAGTGGCAGACAGTAAAAAGGAAAAAAAAAAAAGTGATTGGGAGCCGGGAGACAGGGTGTTGCCTTGTGGTTAAATGGATTTTCTGTTTAACTGAGGGTTAAGTAGAAAACTCGTTTTGATTCAACCTCTGTTGCTGCCAATCTCTCT
>RJWJ010029633.1:0-20466 GCA_004363605.1 Indri indri | reverse complement strand
CGCACCTTCTTTGACACAGGTGTTGTTCTTCAGCTGATAGCCCTGAGGGCAGTCACACATCAGGTCCCCGGAAGGGAGCACACTGCTGGACACACCCTCTGGACACCTGCAGCTTTTACTGTTGTTGGCCTTGGGCAGGCACAGCAGGCTGCATGGCCTGGGCACACAGGCATTGCTTCCTGGAGAGAAGACAAACAGCGGCAGGTGATGGGTTAACACACGCCACAAGGGAGCTGCTGAGTAGAAGAATGAGACCCGCTGCACCCTCCTTGTCTTGTGGACATGACAACAGGAAGCTCAGAAGGGTCAAGAGGCAAACTTTGGGGCACCTGCCGTGCTGACAACCTCTGGTCACTTGGTGCCTTGAGCAAGAGCCTGACCCACACGGCCACGGTTTAACCTCAGCTAGACCAGACCCAGAGCCAAACCAGGCATCGGATGTTCCTCCTGGGAATTCTGGAATTGGGTTACTGAAAGAGAAGACAGAGACTAAGGAGTTAGAGATGGGGAAAGGGTCACAGAGGGTGGATGGCAAAGGTGGTGAATCGCAAGCCAAAACCTGGTGGAAGTCGAAGCTGTGCAGAAACAAACTCTGGGTATGCAGACAAGGTCAATCCGCAGAGTTAGGAGACTAAAGGAGACTTATGGAGGGAAGAGAAGATGACACCAGGGACCCAGCAAGAGAGAAAAGATGGCCTTGCAATTGCTAGTCCAGGCCCCCTACAGTTCACCTAGACTTCCATCTTTAGGTTCCTTGCTATCTCCCATTATTTTTCAATAACACTTTTCACTTGATCTAGCTTGAGTGGGTTTCTGTTCCTTAAGACCCAAAATTAGAATACCTGGGTAATGGTGGGGGCAGGACAAAAATTCAGGCTCCCTTTCTCAACTCCGTTGTGCCGGGGCACAGCTGAGGTGCTAAATGAGGAGCCAACCATGGTACCCACTAGCCACCGTCAGGCAACAGATCCACACGAGGACTGGTTCATGCTGATCTAACCACTACTGCCAGTCTTTTCTCTGGCTCAGCATGCCAAAGAGAGTGCCAGATACAGTCTATAAAATCCATCACTGCACTCTTGAGAGAGGCTTTGTGGATGAGCAAAGATGGCAAAGGTGTTTTCTCATCCCCTCTGGGATATGGGTAAGAGGGTTATAAATCATTTTGTAACAACTGGAAACAAGACACAACTATGCAGTCACAGAAAAGCCATAGAAATTGTGAAATGTCTGTGTTTTCTTTTGCTTGTGACTATTAATCACAAAAATGGGAAAAATAAACATAAAAGCTTTGATAAAACTCAACTGCTAATTCTTCAGTTGTGCCGTCTCATGGGCAGAGACAACCTCCCCCCACCAGAATAATATGCAAAAAATATTTCCATCCAGCCAAGCTTTCAGCTCAGTCACGCCCATCCTGGCCTGCAGGCCGGAAAACAGGGCTCACCAAGGACAACCGTTATTGCTATGGGTGATGATACGCTCAGTAGCTTTGGGTGTGCAGGCGCCTCATCGGTGATTAACTGACATTGCAAATAAAACATGAAAATCACAATGCTATCTTGATGTTATTGTGATGCCAAGGAAAAGAGAGTAAGAGGCATTACTAAATAGATAAAATACACACACCCTAAGGAAGAGAAGTCCATGTGATGAAACATTCAAAAAAGGTTCAGCAAACGACTCCGTCAAACTATAATGACTTAATTACCAGAGTGGATTAACCAGCTGACAAGAGCAGAAGTCCCAGACCCCAGTTCACCCTGATTAGTCCGTGGGCACAGACTGCTCCTTTAGCTCCAATGTACAAGCCATTGGCTTCAAGAGGGAAGGTGGAATTGACACAGAGCCACCACTAATGAAAAACAACTCAAAAAAGGATGTGGAACATGTACTTTGTATTCAAAGGACAACATATCACTCAGTGTTCCAAGATATTGAACAACAACAAAATATGATGTTAGTTAAAAATACTCAATTACAGGATCATCTTTTCACAGGGATTGTGTCTGTGAAGTAACCTGACTAACATTTTCATATGCAGAGCAAATGTTCCTACCCAAACAGACAAGAGCTAAGAGTACAGAACTCAAAATGGGGTGTCATATTTCAGGAGGCTGATCTAGCCAAAGATGTACAAAATTGCATTATCCAGGGGCGAATCCCAAACCAAGCCAACCAAGTCATTACAAGAGGTAGGCAGAGCGGGAGTGTCCAGGCTGGTACGAAGCCACAGAACAGATAATGGGAGCACTACGTCAGAGACAACATGGAAGAGGATGGAAGGAGAATTCAGCAGAATTCCCATCACAGCCACAGACCCTTTATCCAGGATGCCAATCATCTTGGGTGGGCGAGGCGGGCAATGTGAAGACCATCATCCCGAGGTGAAGAGTGGACAAGTGACAGCTATCATCTACAAAGATGCTCCCTTACAAGAACAAACACTTAGGCCCATGATGGCTTCACTGGGCATATTCAGAACAAATTTTTAGATTTCCTCTTCGGAAAATTCTTCCAGAACCAGTTTAGGAGCCAAAAATGTAATTATCTCGCTGAAGTGTCTGTACACTTGACAATTATCAAAATCAAACACACTCCAAATAATAAATATTTGCCCTCATTGTATATATTTAAAAGTATGTACTTACTGCAGGCTCTGAAGGAGAATTCCAAAGCCCCAAAAAACTAAAGCCATTGCAGGAGCAATTGAATACATTGATAATCTTACAAAGTAACCTCTTTAAAGGAAAAATACTTTTGACAAAGAATAAATCCCAAAAATATTACTTAAAAATCAGCCAGGTATAAAAACAAAAAATGTACCCATTTATAACCAAATATCACACAGTGATATAAATGTTCCAAGTGAACAAAATTTTTATTACAAACCAGCATCAATCAAAATCTAGCATGGTGCTTCTAAATTGCTGTCATATTACCAGGGCCCTGCTAGTCCAACAACAGAACACAGAGAGAGCAGAGACTTGTAGTTTTTATTGAAGTTCAAGCTTTGAAGTCAACTAGGCCATAGTTCAAATTATTGCCACTCCCTAAAAGTGTGACATAGAGAAGTTACTAAACCTGACTTTCACGTTCTCATTATAAAGCAGAAATATTAATAGTACACATGGAAGTCTTTGGGAAGACTAAGTGAGGTTACACAAGCCCACAAAGCACATTATTGTGGTGCTTATGACACAGCAACCCCTCAATAAATGTAGTTATTATCATTATTTTTGTTTTACAACTTGGCTAATACAGTGGTCCCCCCTTGTCTGCGGGGGGCACATTCCAAGACCCACAGCTGATGCCTGAAATCACAGCTGGTATCAAACACTATAGATAACATGCATGAATTTCTCTTTCCCTCTTCATAATTTCACAAATAGAAGATTTATTCTTACAGCAGATTTTCACAACCTTAGCATAGGATTTTTTTCCTTTCCTTATTAAGTCGAGAACTTTTATCTTTTCACTTAAAGGATGCACTTTCTAGGCTGGGTGCGGTGGCTCATGCCTGTAATCCTAGCACTCTGGGAGGCCAAGGCGGGGGGATCCCTCGAGGTCAGGAGTTCGAGACCAGCCTGAACAAGAGTGAGACCCCATCTCTACTAAAAATAGAAAGAAATTATCTGGACAACTAAAAACATATAGAGAAAAAATTAGCCGGGCATGGTGGCGCATGCCTATAGTCCCAGCTACTTGGGAGGCTGAGGCAGGAGGATCACTTAAGCCCAGGAGTTTGAGGTTGCTGTGAGCTAGGCTGATGCAACGGCACTCTAGCCCAGGCAACAGAGTGAGACTCTGTCTCGGAAAAAAAAAAAGAAAAAGAAAAAACAAAAGGATGCACTTTCTGGCTTCTCTTTGGCATATCTGAACTGCCAGCCTCACTACTCTTGAGTTTTGGGGCTATTATGAAGAAAAATAAGGGTGACCTGAACACAAGCACTGTGATACCGGGGCAGTCGATCTGGCGAGTGAGATGGCTACGACGTGGGTACAGTAGACAGCGTGATCTGCTGGACAAAGGGATGATTCGTGTTCTCCGTGGGACAGAATAGGGTGGCCCAAAATTTCATCATGCTACTCAGAATGGCGCACTAATTCAAAACTTAGTGTTTATTTCTGTACTTTTCTATTTATTAATATTATTTTCAAACGGTGGTTGACTGCAGGGAACTAGAACCGTGGAAAGAGAAACTACACACAGAGGGTACTGCTGCAGAGAGTCTTAAATGTGTCAACAAAAATAATAAAGCCTGACGGCCATCAGGGATTTCCACTATGCACTGTGGATTCGCAGGACCCTCTCCGTGTCCAAAACTGCAGGCAGGTTAGAGCAAACAAGTTCAAGGTCATGAGACACACAGTGTATATGGGCAGTACTGACAACCAGACACCAGAGCAAAAGCTTTGACTGAACCCGAACTGGCCTGAGAGATGACAAACTTGCTTCTCTGGCCCTGTGTTTGGAGGCAGGAGGTCTCCTGCTCACAATCAAAGGAGAGTAAGAGAGAATCCCAAAGGCAAATGGAGAAAGGAGAAAAGTGAGGCGGTACTGGCCCTGGGCCAAAGGGACAGTCACAGCTGACTCTGCACAGATCCGACTCTGTGTTCTATCCACCAGCACACATTTCCTTTTAAACCAGCCTTTCCTCTACCCAGACCCCACTCCAACCTGCAGAATTACTTCGGCTAGTTTAAATGAAAGTGACTCTTTGAGGCATGAAGGGGACACCACAGCCCAGGTGAGACTCGCAGGCTTGTCTGTCCAGCACCAGGCCACCACGTATGGCACATGCTCAGACCACAAACTCCCTCCCCACTGCTCCCTGGTCACTCCCTGGTCCTGGGCATGACTGCAGGTCAGCTGTGCTCAAGCTGTTGGGATGAAGTGGCCCACCAAGACCAGCGAGTGGGGACCTAGGGACCACCAGCTTCATCAGAACACGGTGTTTGAGAAGCTGCTGTGTGCACAAACGCATGCTTACAAACACTTGTGAAAATGAAGACCTGCTCTTGTGCACTGGGTGGTAACCTAGAGAAAGGCTGGAAATCCACTCTGCCAGCCAGCAAGGCAGATCACATGGAGCAAGTGTCCACCATCAGTGGAAGCCCCGAGATTTTAGTCACTGGAGCAAAGAAGCAAGATCCCTTCATCTCTCCCCATTTTAACACATTAACTGTCATGTGAGTTGTATTTAACTCACGCTAGTTTTGAGCCCAGGTCCTCATAAAGCAAAACCTGGGCAAAACCCTGCAGTTGGTTCATGAAAATCTTACTTGTTGATGTTCTTATTGTTATAATTACTATTGAAACATATATTCTAAAAACATGGATTAAATGAATAGAAGTCGATAAATTTCATTTTTCATTAAATTAGAAAGGATTGTTTTGTTTTGAAACTTTTTATTCTATTTTCATAATAAAACACCATGGCCCCAAGGAAAAAAAAATTTTTTTCTAGTGTGGCAGTCAATGTGTTAATACAGGCGCCTCATCTAAGAAAGAATGTGACTTTTCCACATAGTGCCAGAGCCACAACAAAAGGCAAGCTCCTGAACTAGTGAGGGCACTTTGGGAAAGCTAATTAATAACTAAGATTTAATTGCCTAATCTATAAACCACGGATCATAATACCAGCCCTCCCTGCCTCACAGGTCAGTTGTGAAGACATAACAATACAGACTTGCATTTGTAAGACACTTTATAGTTTTGTAAGAGTGTTCTCATGAGATCTTTGTGGTCCCAAAGGGATAACGATGATATCTATAACTGTATTATTTCCCCTGTCAATTTTCTCTTAGCACAGGGTCAGCCAAAAGCCACAAAACAATATCAACATTCTAGTTCAAAACAGGAAGCCTAGAAGAGTTTGTCAATAAAGGAGAGTCAGCAGACCCGGGATGCTATTTAATCCTGCTGACATAAACAGGGAAATTCTTAAAGGGACTATTCTTCTTGGGAATACACTGATCTTTCCCCTCTAGAATGAACAGTATGGTTGGGAGATAAGGAAGGTATAGGGCAGTCAAGGAAGGATGAAGGCTGTCTATCAAATAGTCTGAGACTCCAGGCCCTGCAATCAAAGCCTTATGGCAGTTCTTGAAGCCTCACCCAACAGATCTCTAAGACGACTACTGTCTACACCCATTGTAACTCTTCCCCTTCCCTTTTCATCTCTTCTTTCAACAAATACGAATTGAACACCTACTAAGTGCTAAACACTGGTGGATTGTTGAGGAAAAGTAAAAGACACAATCTCCTCCTTCATGGGGTTTAGAGTTTCACGGTAGGGAAAATTAAATAAAGCAACACATCACTACACACACCACTGCAACAGAGGTATGTACGCTTGACAAGCAATAGGTCATCTGCGCAACTGCAGAACAAGAAGGGAGCCCTGCGAGGAAGCGACAACCGTCTCAGCACCCAGCACGGAGTCGCTCCCTGTAAGTGTGCCAAACGGGGATTAAGCACATGCTGGGACTCTCCCAGCTGCAACAGAAGCCACACCACCAATCAGTAAGGGGCCAAGGGCAGGAGGAGGGTGTAATTACCCACCAAGCACCAACACTCTAGGCAGCAAAAAACATGCTGTCTTCCAGCTGTTTGTGTATCGTTAGAAAAGAAATTAAGATGTCATTAGGAAGAAATTAAATAATGTGCATGTTGTCGTGACAACAAAGACGCAGGCTGCCAGATCCTGCTCCGAGCGGAGATTGCCCACACACAGCCCCTTTCTTGAGATCAACTCTGCAGAGACAAAGGAGGAGACTTTGCCTTACCAGTGTTCTTTCCCTTGTAGAAAATCTTCATGTCCATCAACCCCGTGAGCTGGCTGGCCAGAATCTCCATCTGGGCCCCGCTGTATTTGGAAGCTCGGAATATGCTAAGCTGTGTCCAGTCATCCCAGTAGATTTCATTCTAAAAAGAAAACCTTTGCCCATTAGTCCAGCTCTTTAGTTCTTTACTCTGGTCTCTCTGCAGGGACAAGAGCTCCCGCGTGCGCAGGAGACAACTACCGTTTACTGGCTGAATGATCAACCTGATCAAGAGTCCACTTAAATGCAAGTCATTGATTTTATCTAAACCTTACCAGATATCCACACAGAAGGAAATGCCCCAAAACAACTATCTGATAAGCATTTGAGTTTGACCATAAGCCCAGTCCCCTCAGTCTGAAATCTGCTTCCCAATGTTGAGAAGAGCCATTCTGTTCTCCAGTGTCAAAAGAGAACTGCAAGGCCCCATAGGTAGCGCAGAGCTCACCTGAAGTCATAGGGGAATGCAGTGAGCAAACCCCACAATAGATGAAGACACCAAGCCCCCAAATGAGGCTCCTGACACTGAAGGGCGGACCGAGAATGTTCGTGGGAAGTAACCTTCACTTTTAACCCTTTGAAATGTTAACCCTGGTGCCCCTGGCATTCCTCCAAATGGACTGAAATAAATTATCTCAAATTTGGAAATGAGCCCCCTTTTTTAGACGTAAGACAGCATCTCTGCAAAAGCCCAGAGATGGCAGCTTCTTGCCCTCAGGTGCTCTTCACCAACTCTAGCAGAACGCCTGACAGTGGCCACAAATGGGCTCACCTTAAAAACAGCGATGGCATAGGGGTGTGGGAGGTTGTCCAGGATGACCGAGCGCCGCTGGCCACTGAAAGTGATCCGCTCAATGCAGTCCAGGTAGGCATCCGTCCAATAGATCCACTGGTCGTCCACGGAGATGCCGTTGGGCCACTTCACATCCTCGGACACAAGACGATGTATAGCAGAACCATCCATGTCGCTCCGATAAATCCCAGGCTTCAGGTCTCCCCAGTCCGTCCAGAACATCACCCTGGTCAAAACGGAGACAGAATGCACATCCCGTAAAAACCAGAGGAAAGGGAGCTCAAATACTACTCCAAAAAGGTAAGAAATCCCTCTAGAACAATCAGGCCAGTTATTTCAGCATTATTATATTTAATAATAATCCATAATTGTAATATTTGAAACCACTTAATTCCTTGACCCAGAAATCCCTCTACTGGAATTTATCTATGGATAGAATCCAATTATACAAAGATAATGTACAAAGAAATGTATATATATGTATATCAACCTTAACGTTAATCTGTAGAGAAAGTGCTATGTTATGGTGCATACAACAAAATACTATGAAACCTAAAAATCTGTATGTGGTCACACAAAACTATCGTCAATGCATATTAAGTATTTTTTTAAAGGTACCGAATAATAAATATGTTATGATTCTATTTGCTGTGTGTGTCTTAAGGATAATACCAGGATGTGAGTAAAAGCAATGGTGAATGATACACAACAAATTATTAGCAATGATTACACTGAGGAAGTGTCAGGGTGAAGGGTTAAGAATGAGAACAAAGGAAACATACTTTTCATTTCATAAACTGTGATCTGTAAATATTTTCAATCAAGTACATATATTAGTTTTAGAATTTTCTTTTAAAAAATTGTGTTAATTCTCGATCATAAATGCTATGAGAGGAGAAAGGTCAGAAAGGCTAATCCAGAATTTTCCTCTTAGTTCTGTTTCCTTTAGGTAATGATTTAATAAAAAGCACCTTTGCATTTGCCAAGTGCATACCGATTATAGGAAAACCTGCACACACTGAGGCGGCAGGGGAAAGATGGAATGAATTACATATTTGCACCATACATGAAACTCAAAGAGTCCTCACGACATCCAAGCAGGCCTGCTTATGTCTACCAAGATTCTCTTTTAACATCACCTTTTCTAGAGAAACACCCCACAGATGAAAGACATCTGGATGCCTAAAGAGATTCTGACGCTTGCTAATGAAAAGCGAATGGAGTTACCTGACTGTGACGAGTAAGCTACAGTTTCAAAAATCTCAGTTAATAGATTATTTCAACCACAGTCATGAGAAACAGAGTTTTTGTCCAGTCGTTTGTGTTTCCATGAGAATCTATTATTGCGGCATTTGACATAATGCTGATTTCCACTTGGGGCTACACTTACCCTTCTTGGGGCACGAGGACCAGAGCCCTGGGTCGATCAAGCACAGAAGAATTGATGATTGTGAGTCGGAAGTCGCCATCCGGATTAGCTACCTGACAAAAACAGAGGGGGAAGGCGGGGTGGATCTGGGCTCCTTAAAAGGCCCACCTTGTCACAGGCTCCTACTCAGCTTCTGTCTACAGACACCCCTTCTGATTCCATCGCCAGACTGGGAAATCTGCCCTGACTGCCAGTCAGAACGAGTTGTTCCTCCCTCTGGCTCATGTGACAATGTCATGGCCTGACAGAAGAGCTAGAACCACATGTGCCCCCAGTTCCCGGGACATGATGATCTATCTGTACAGAGTAAGCACTCAATAAGAAAAGTACTCAGAAAAGGACCTAAGCATTTACTTATTTAACGCACCCACGTTAGTCCATATTTGGAATCCAAAGCCACCAATGGCTCTCCATCGCCCACCGACAAATCCCAGTGTCACCGCCTTGCAATGAGGGGTCCACAGAAGGGCCTCACATTCTCTCCTCCGTTTCTGCCGGGCTGGTCATCTCGTGGTTCTCCAAGCCCGATCACATTCGCTCCTGTCTGCTCTTGCCGTATCCCTTCCTGGGCCTGCCCACTGCACTGCTTGCTCTCATCGAGTCGGAACCTTCCTTCAAAACTCACTTCCAGGCCCACCTCCTTTCCTAACTCTTCTGATCCACCTCGATCGATAAGCATCAGCGGCTCTGGTCACTGACTCCCTCACACCACCCTGCATAAACAGTATCTGAGCTGCACGGTAGTTGCCCCCCAAGCCTGTGGAAGGGCAGACCCTATGCCCCACCCGCGTCCTCCTAGCCCTTAGCAAAGTGCTGCCACACACAACGACGAAAGGAGAGAAAGAGCAGTAACGAGACCACCGAGGCAATGCGCAGGAGGTGCTGGGCACTGCTCATCGTGTTCACTTCTGTTAGCGTCCACGTGAGGTGGGCACTAAATCATCCTCCCCTCTGTCGGGGCTCAGCTCAGACGGCATACCCTCAAGACACCTCTCTGGTACCTTTTCTAATGTTGCTCCACACCCCATGGCACAATCACACTGCCCTGTTTCACATTCTTTGCAGCCCTTATCACCAACAGAACTGATTTCTTTATTATTTGCTTCCTACACCGAAATGTGAGCTCCATCAGAACAGGAACTTGCATGTCTTGCCCAGCGCTGTATCCTCAGAACCCAAAACCACACCTGGCACGTCTCATGCAAGGGAATAAACGAATCTTCACCTTGCACGTGAAGACACTGCGCGCATAAGGACCTTGCCCCTGTCACTGAGCTAGCGGAGTGAACCCTGAACCCAGGTCTGTCTCTCAGGTCTGTGCCTTTTGTCTTGCAACTCCTCTTGTCTCCCTGTGTGTCCCTGTTTCCACCACGCTGCCCCTTAACCGGCATGCCACACCTCTGCGCGCAGTCAGGATAAAGGAGTGCTGAGGCCGTGCCCTCGGCTGGAGTTCAGTGTACCTACGTTCCTCGAGATGACGGTTTTGGCAGTTTAGAGGCCATTCATTACCCTCACATTGCCATGGGTACACAGAGCAGGAGAGGTTACTAGGTAACTAAGTGGCATAGATGTCAAGTAGGGATTAATAACAATAATAATGATAATGACACTGTCATTATTACTGTGACCGACTACAATAATACTACACTATTATTGTTATAGCATTATGATAATGCCATACTATTATTATCACTACTGTTATTACACTATGCCTCTGCTAGCCAAAATATAAACTTTCAGGTGTCTTAAAAAATTCTCTGACAGATTCTGGCACCCTGTTTTCATGTGGGCCCTTCATGGCAGTGAAGGGCCACGCTGAGACTTTCCCTTGTTCTCCCTTCTCCAGAGGCTCTGCGGGTCCATTCTCTGGAAATCCTCAGGAAATGTCCACAGCAATCTGACACACGGGCTCCCATCTCTGTGTCAAACCTGGCTCAAAGCCCGGGCGCCCCACCTCCTCGCGTGACTAAGAACAGCACAGGAACACACGTACCTCAATCTTTTTAAAACCAGCGTCCACCCAGTACAGTAACTGGCTGAGGGGTTCCAAAGCCAAAGCTTCTACTGTCTCCAGGCCAGAACTGATGATCACCTCTTGCCCTGTGCTCCCATTCAAACAGAGGCGCTGGAGAGAGAAAAATAAATAATAAATGCTATGAAATGTTCAAATGGCCTCCTGCCCAGTCAGTCCCATGGGGGGTAAACCTCTACTCAGCTGGCAAAGGATGAGATGTTTCATGTTAGTTAACTTTCCAGATACGTGAAGCCAGGTTTTAATAAAGGCATTTTAAAAATGTATTGTGGTTTCCTTTTTTAAGCAGAACAATTAAACAGAATGTACCCGTATATATTACTCTACATTAACACGATGAACTCTGGTTACTAAACTACGGTGTATCACAATAATGAGGTTGGAAATTACTGAGACGTATGAGTCCATTTGCTTTTAAGATAAATGAAACCAGACTGCTGTGATTTTTAAGTTCTTCTGTCTGCTTTCATACCCTTTCTTCCCCTGTGAGGCTCTTGGGCATCAGGTGCTGTTGTTGGGACAGCTACGCTCAATGGTCACTGCCATCCCCTACCCTAGCCTCCCCACATACCCAGACACTGTAAAATTTCTATTGGGTTGGAAGTCTAGATAAAACTTGGAATTGCTCTTCTAAAAGGATTAAGTAGACAATGAATAAAAATCAAATAGCTCTCCTTTAAAATGCATGGATTTGAGCATATGGCTATCTGGCCTGTCCAGGGATCTTTAATGCTTGGTCCTGGTTCTTATCTGGGTTCAGAACGGCTGAAGTGGATAATTACATGAACAATGGATAAATGTTACTACAGCATAATCTGAGAAGAAAGATGCTTAAAGAGGCAGTTGGCACAATAGAGGGTGACTAATAATCCTACATTATTAGTCCCAACACATTCCGGGCATGAAAAGTGAGACCTCACTTACAAGCAGGTCTGTGGATTTGGGGCTTCCTTTATCCTTCCTATATGAACAGAGGAAAGCAAGGAAAGAAAAATACTAATGCAGGAAACTGCAAAGTTTTATGTCGGCCCTGAGAGTCACCATTTACAAACCTCTAACTACCCATTTCCACAGACCCGTCTGTATGAAGCTTACTGGGACCAGGCAGTCACAAGGCACAGTCCCCAGGACAGGACCAAGGGCTGACTCACCTGGATGATGTCCAGGGCCAGGTCAGACCAATACAGACAATTGCGCTCATAGTCAAAGTCCAGGGCCACTGCTGCCCGCAGCCCGGAAACAGGCAACTGCTCCGTGGCTCCTGAGGCCAGGTCATAGCGGTGGATAGACTTCCGCATGCTGTACAGGATGAACTCGTTCTCCTCTGCCAGACACACGAAACAACGGGAGGTCGGACCGAGGATGCTGCAGAGGTCCTGGCATGTCTGACCTATTTTTTCCTGACACACAGACATCAAACCCACTGGCAAGTAGCGTGGATCAAGTGAAAGAGCGTAGCAGTCAAGACTCAGAAGGCATGTGATGGACTCACATTTCTGCCTTGGGCAAGTTACTGAAACACCAGTGGATCTGTTTCTTTGTTTGCAAGTGTTTCACTTGTTACATTTATTTTTTAATCTAAATCTCCCAATATGCGTGCTTCAACGCCTATACTTCAGAGCTCAGCTTAAAAGTCTTCAAAGTCACGCTTGCCAACATGAATGGACCAATCACCACGTTCTCCCTTGTCGTATGACTGCATCACGCAGCACCATAATCTTGTTGACTCAAGACCATTCATCACTGAGGCCTTGTAACTAAGCTTTCTAATCCACTTGCTCTCTCACTCATATTTTGTTCACAGTGCCATATGGCAATTATATCAACCTATTAGATTTTCAAAACAATAATAACACATTCGTTCTTGACTATTGACAAAATGTTTCACAATATAATCATCATAAAGACTGTTTCCACTTAACAAATACTTACACAATGTACTTACTGTGTACCAGGCACCCTTTAATCCTCATAATAACTGCACGATGGTAGCACTATTATTAACCCAATTTTATAAAGACAAAACTGAGACCAGAGAGGTTAAGTAACTCACCCACGGTCACATAACTAGCAAGTGGCAGAGCCAAACTGAAGCCAGGTACTCTACATCCAGAGTCTCTGCTTTAACCACTACACTGTGCTGCCTCTTAGGATATACATGGTAATGTTGCCATTTTTTAAGATTTAGAAATACAGGCCCAGAGCGTTTAAGAGACTTGCCTAATGTCAGACAACAAGTAATAAGAAGAGCCGGTGCTCTCTCTTTTTCACTTAGGGAAAAGCCTGGAAAACACCCAGGCTTTTCCCCAGGAGTGGAGATGAGCAGTATATCAGCATCCGTGTCTAAAGCATCCATTTGGATAGCGTGTTGCATATGGGACCAAGATACAAATCTGAAACCCTTTACTACTATATACCTGGATCACTCAGCCCCCCACCCCACCCCGTTCCATTCACTCAGTCAGTTAATGTGCACTAGCCACCTTTTTTATACAGGCTTCACTACAGATCAGCAGTCCCCAACCTTTTTGGCACCAGGGACCAGTTTCATGGAAAACAATTTTCCACAGATGGGGGAAGGGAGGGAGGGTTGCTGAGGGGCCAGGGAGGGGGGTGGTCAGCAGAGCTCTGCAGCCTGGTCCCTAACAGATCATGGCCCAGTACCAATCCACAGCCTGGGGGTTGGGGACCAGAGGTATAGATAATACATCAAAAATAAATCCACCTAAAATTTTTAATAAGGTAAGTTTGCCTTCTTTTCCTTTGGCCTCATCTCACTTCAAACCACATGATAACTAACCTCTCCGTTTGGTCGTCCAGAAAAACCTTCCCATCATAATTCCCAGGGAGGGGCAGTCGAGACGTGGGGCACGTGACAGCCACAGTCACAGCAGCATGACCTTTGCCCCCATCTCTCTCCAGCATCTATCAACCTCACTCTGCTATTTTGGGTTTCTTCCTTCTAAGAAACCAAGGCCCTTACAGTAGAACCCGGGGCCAGAAATGCTTGCTTTAGGATTAGGCACAGAGCAGGAGCCAGTGTTTCAGTGTGCAACGCTTAACCTAGAAAAGGAACAATTCTTGGCTGATCCCAGCCGTACATGAGCACAGCCTAAAAATGTGTGTTGTTACAGTAATCGTAAAGGAAGAAAAATTACTGCATTTTAAAAATCCTTCCAGATGCCCAGATTACCTCATCTTTGCAAAGATGTTATGGTTCCCATTAGTCCTATGAAACCATCTTTTTCTCTCCAGGTACACCCCCTGCCTCCTATTCCATGACTTTTTTTTTTCTCTTTTACATTTAGGAGGTAGCCTACAATGAAATGAGATTTTTCCACTTCATTCCCTGTTCTGTCCTCTCCTATTAGAAGAGAAAATAGCTTTCCTGCCAGTTTAGATGGCTTTAAACAAACTGTTTTGTCCCTCGCCGAATTATCTTCAGAAATATTTATTACAAAAGTATGTACTCCAGCCCCCTAAGAGCAATCACTCAAACCCTAACTCAAGCCCTCATCAATAACAGCTCTTATGAGGGAAATATTTGAATATTATCTGCTCATTTGTAAGAATCTGCTGAAGTGGTGGTTCTTTTTAAGCCTCCACAGTGAGGTATGTTAATTATGCTGGTAACGATGGAAGATTAAATTAAGGGACTAATGAGCTTAGCATGAAAACCACCGGGCAAGCTGGCAGCAGTGAGCGAACCAGAGGGCCGCCCTGCCCTGCCTGCAGAGACGACGCTGCTTTCACGATTCATCTGGCGCTTACGGCCACCCCATTAGACGGCACCACCAGCGCTGATGAAGTCAGCTCCAGTCTTTTGCCTCCACCAAGAGGGGTGAGCAGGAGGAGGGGCTCAGAGGCAATAAAGAAGCTCTAAATGAATAAGAACTGGAGACAGAGTGAAGAAAAAAAGAGGCCGAGAGATCGCCTACTTTTTAAAGTATCATAAGTTCATGTCGATATTACAAATACCCCAACAAGTTACATCACCCCTAAATCAACTTAAAACGTGTTTTAGAACATGCTGTACCTCTATAGCATGTATAATCACTCCAAAGACATTTTTCTTAATTAGCATCCATAATGACCATCTAAAATAATGAAAATGACACTTATTATATTTACCATTTGGGCAATGTCCAATGAAGAGAATGGGGCTTAGAGTCTGAATTTTAACTTTGTTACTTACTAGATGTGTGACCTTAAGCTATTAAACCCTCTCCTCTGAACATGCTCCCTCATGTTAAAAATAAAAGTTGATAATATCTCTTTCACTGAGTTGTTGAAAGGATTAAATTGGCAACACATGGAAAAGTATATTGAAATCTATAAAATTCCATTAAAATATCAGTGATAATTACTATATTATAGTATTAGTTATAATACTATAGCCCTCATCAATAACATAGTATAGTATGGTATTAGTTATAATTACTACTATTATTATAAAATTAAGATAGACCACTTAACTACTTCCTAGGGAGTCTCTTTATATTCAATTTTGACAAACAGATTAAGGAACACACAAAAGCTTATGGGTACCACTCTGCCCCAACGGATGCTGGTATTTTTTAATGAACAAAGGGATTTCCCTCAAAAAATTGAGCTGACACAAAATATTTTCCATTTCTACAAAGGGGTAAGGCTATATATAAATGCAGTTTGGATACCAAGCTTAGGGGAAAAAAAGAAACTCTGTGATGCCTGTAACTGCCATTATTTTTCTCCACTAAGAAGAGCCATAAGCCTGGTCACAGGTGGGATCATGACAATGCTTCAGTGGTATCTCAGGAGTCAAAGGGTAGAAACCACCTCTCTTACCTGCCAGGGGACAAGGCACCAGTTCTCCTTCCAGTCGTGCCTCAACGTCTCCTCCGCTACAAGTGTCCCCAGAAATCTTCCGGTAGCTGTCACCCCCACCCCAAGAGCAAGAGGTCAGAAACATTAAAGAACAATCTTGAAGGCATCCCAGGTGGGGGCATGTTTCCTGCCCATGGACAACAGATTCCATCATCCACTTCCCTATACAACTAGGAGGAGGACGTTTAGTCGTTCTGAGCCACTTCTGCTCATAATTAGACCAGGCAGGCCCAAACAATTTAGAGTACTGTCCTGGGCAAGATTTTTAAATATCTCTTTAATAAACCTGAAGATATTTCCCCGCTGCAGTGGATGACTTAAGATACTCCCAGAGTTGCAGAGACACAGGTTTGCAATTTTTTTCTCACTGAAGGTAGAAGAGTTTGCAGACATCATACTTTTAAATGTTGCCCAAACTACTTGTAACCTGCTAACTTGGAATTCTAGAATTTACAGTATAAAGGGAAGCCAGGTGGTGCTCTATGTTCTCTTTCTCCATATGCCGATCCCCTGTGAACCTGACATGACAACTTTCATGATACGTACCCTCTGGTTCTCCTGTAAGTAGAACCCACAGGACAAGGCACGGGAGGGGAGTATGACTTTCCAGCAAATTCTGGATCTGGAACACAAACCTCTAATGACAAATCTTCACTCATCTTGAAACCGAAGTCACTAAAAAGGCAATTGGGGTTTGTCAAGGCCATCGTTTTACACGTTTCAGATACTCCAGTACCAACCCTTCTGGCTTTTCCCATACTATCTATCACTTTTATTATAAGTTATTTAACATGTCCCTTTAAAGAATACTCCTTTTTTTTTTTTACTATAAAATACATCTTCAAAAGAAGCTTTATATCTGAACCACAACTGGAAAACCACTGTCGTATATCATAAATAGACAAAAACAATACACATCATGCCAAATCAAAATAATATTAAATTTTAGCTAGGTCCAGTTTCTACTCAAAGACTCTGGGCCTGCCCTCTCTTTGAGAAAAGGAATTCACAAATGTTACAGAATAACTAGCACCCAGTGAGACTCTCTCCTTGACATAATGAGAAGAATTATTAATAGGAGAGAAATTTAAAAACCTTTTTAAAAATTATTTTGACTAAGAGTTCAATGTTACTTAAGACCATGTCCATAAGCTGCCTAAACCATCTTGGGTGCCTCTTCTTGCACTTTGAGATACAGCAATTTAGTTCACAAGACCTCCCGTGGTCTGGGGGGTCACACCCGCCACACCTCCCAGCTCGATGGGCAGCACCCTGGAGCGGGAAGCAGGAGACCCTGGTGGACCCTCGGCTCTGCCTTCAACTGCACACCTTCTCTAGCCACACCTGACAACCCTAAAACGAGGGAGCTGTGTATGCACTTTCCAAGGCCCTGCCCGAGCTGTAAATTCTACAACTCAAAAGGATTTTCCATGTTCGTTTGCTCTACCAGAAAAGCTTCGGTTTACTCTATTCAGTTCAACCAAATACTTATTGAACATTTCCCATATGAAAAGTATTAACAGATACAGGGCAGTCATAATCCACGCTGAGCAATTTGTAGAGGATTATTCAAAAGGCAGCAGTCTGACAAACCGTATATATCAAACAGGTCTCACTCATTAAATCAGTTCATTTTTACTGAATGGCCACTTTAAATCTTTTTAGGGACTGGGTGAAGCTTTAGCTAATTACTTATTTGCCTCTAGCAGCAAAGCACCCTTCTTGGGCAGCTTTCTTCGACTGTAGGTCATGACCTAGTGGACGGTAAAAGCACTTGGGAAATCCAGCATCAGCTTCCTTCCCTCTCAGAAAAGAACAGAAGATTGCAAACTGCATCACACATTTAAAAGTAAATGCTGTCCCATAAAACTTTTGTTTTAATTATATGTGTGTACGTATCCACATATGCATATATGTGTAGGTACAGGGTCATAATAGAAAATGTATTGCTTACTAGGGTTTACAGTCAAGAATTTGAAAGCCATGCAATTTGGCAATGTGGTGAAATATAAAGATGTAAAAGAAACTACTCCTGAAATCAGGGGACATATGAGCCAACTGGGCTTCCCAGTGTGGTATGAAACAACTATCAGAAATATCCTGATTTTCAAATACAGTTGTCACCAGCACCTGAACTAATGGACAGATACTACAAGCTCTCATCTCATCTCCTGTTGTCCCTCTTGGGACTGTTTCCCTTTCACTGCCATGGTCCAATCCCATCGAATGCCTCCAAGCACCACGCAGGCACGCTGGCTCCTTTCTGGCAGTTATAGCAAGCACAGGAACCACCAGGGAGGGCCTGAAACCAATACACCCGCTACCATTCTCTCAGGGTCATCACCCGCGCCATCTCATTTGGCCTGCAACCCAGTTCTGTGAGGGCAGAGGAGGTGGCTTTAATGGTCTATAATAAAAAGACTCTGCACACAGCAGGGATAAGCATCCAGCAGGTTCCAGCAAGCCAGGCAGGGTAGGCATGGTAGACCAATAGGAGCAAGGCCAGCTTACCCAGGAAGGCACAGCAAGCTCCATCTGTTTTTTGTTTGCTGAGGAGGTTGGGAGAAGGGGGAGAGGTACAAAGGAAAAAGGAAGATCTGGAAGATCTGAATGTTTGTTATTTAAAAAAAAAAAAAAAAAGCCTAAAAGTAGTCATGAAAGAAAAAACCCCAAAGATTCATTGGATTTTCTCGTATATTTTCTAATTAGTCTGAATTTTATTTTGAAGTACCTATTGGAGATAGAAAAAGGGGCGAGAGAGGGCCCTGTAGTCTTTTCGGGGGTTAGGGCCTCTGCAGTCTCAATCCAGTCCAGGGAGAGTGGCCCGCAGCTAGCAAAGCTCTCAGATTAGCTCACAAGGCGGGGTGCTAAGAAGAGAGAGGGGGCAAAGAGCACTGAGCTGACGTCACTGGGAACATCAAACAGCTCCGTGCTTTTGACGTCACAGTGTCTGTGTCATTACCTTTCAAAGGGAAGGACTGCCCTGTACGGTCCCAGCCTTATTGCTGGAAGGGCAAACGTGCAAATAAGCAGCACCAGTGTCACCAGGAAGCTTGACGGTGGAACTGCCGGCCCCAGAACTGCTGACTGAGGCAGAGACGGCCTTTTAACCAGACCCCAGGTGCTTCACATGCACATTAAAGTTTCAGAAGCACTGGTCTTAGAGCAGAAGTGGTCAAATCTGGTTCCTTTGGCTGTTTTGTAAATAAGTTTTTATTGGCTCCCAGCCACGCCCATTCATCTATAGCTGCTTTCATTCACCTATGGGTGCTGCCATGGGCCGTGCTGAGTAGCTGCAACAGAGATCACAGAAACCATATGGTCTACGAAGCCTAGAACGTTCACTGTAGGGCCCTGTTCCAACCTCTGATCTAGAACACATCAGAGTCTTCTGGCTTTGGTCAAGACAAGTATGGCTGCTCAAAGCAAAATTGAGTTCCTTTGTGCCTTGGCAACCACTGAAATATGAGTTCTGTGTTTATTGTTTACGTGCATACCCATGCTCTTTTGAAGCCCCTGCCTAACCTACAACTATTTCATGTTCATGTTCACTTATGCACTCTAGGGACCATCTAGGAGCTCTGAGTGCCTGTGTGCTCTGCTGCCAGAATCATCTTCCCACAGCTAAGTTCTGTTCAGAGCACCACTTCTCCTCAAAAGCCTCCAAAGACCCCCAGCGTATAGGGCAAGGTCCATCCCCTTCAGGGTCTCTGCCCCTCCCGTATTCTGTCTTTTCAGCTTCATCTCCAATCACTGCCACTGCTTCATACACCAATAAGGCATCCAAACTAAACCACCAACATCTGCTGCCGCCGCACCTGCCCACTGCTGCCACATGGTCTAGAATGCTTCTGTCCACATCTCCAGACGCTCCCTTAGAGTCCATCTCAAATAGTGCCGCTCCCAAAAACGTCACAATTCCCCAGCAGCAAATCACAGCCCTCTCCTTCCTTGCAAGAATCACAATAAAAGCACCAGTTCCTCCTGCAAGGCACCTGCTGCCCTCCACCTCCTGTCCCAGTTATCTATACATAGGTCGCTCCCCCTACTTTTAATATGCTCAGCAGTGCCTTGGATATTTTGCTCACGGAATAGTAAACGACGCAAAAATATGCATATACTTCCAGCACTTGAAGGTTCCCCCCAAAACAAATACACACACACACACACACACACACACGCACACACACCCTCACTTCAAATAAAGAAATAAATCCCCTCTCGAATGGGGGGCCTAAGGAAAAGGATTTGCCTATAATGGAATTTGTCACATCTTCCCTTTTTGGGTTACCCTCGTAGAAACAAATCCCAGAGCTATCTGTTCCTGAATAAATAACTGTAGCTTCCCCAGATCATAACACGTCTACCATGTCACATGGCTGTAAAGCTAAAGAGGACAACTGACGTAAAAGGTGCCTCCCGTCGTTTCTGGCACATAAAAGACACTTAATGAATATTTGTTTCCTTTATTCCCTTCCCTTCCTCAGGGGAAGGGATCGTGGCCTGATCTGTTTCCCC
>RJWJ010029632.1:0-20469 GCA_004363605.1 Indri indri | reverse complement strand
GGGGTAAGGGCAACATACGTAACCTAAACATCTGTACCCCCATAGTATGCTGAAATAAAAAAAATAAATAAATCAAGGGTGAATGCCCCTTCAAGAGCTTTGGCGTGCGTCTGGGCTGCATTAAAGCCAGACATTTCAGAAAGTGGTCGAAATGGAGCTCTTTAGTGATTCTTCTGAAACAAATGCTGAGCAACTGTAATTTGTAAACTGAGTAAAAACAATGTATTCTTGACTTAAAAAAAAAAGAAATATTGAATGCTTACTCTTGGGGAGATACAGCATGTAATAGAGAGAACTTTGGATGTATAACAGTAGGCCTGAGTTGGACCTCTAGAACAGTCATTTTTTTAGCTGTGTGAACTCGAAGAAGTCCCTTTACCTCACAATGTTTTTTCAGTTTCCTAATCTGTAAAAAGTGGCTAGAAATACCTTCTCCGCACTGTGCCTGGCAGGTAGCAGATCCTCAATAAATATTTTGTGAGATTGAGAATCAATACTTTATTTCACAGGGTGGATACTAAGGTTCAAGTGTTTTGTCCCTTCCAAAATTCATGTTGAAACTTAATCCCCATACGACAGTGTTGGGAAGTGCGGTCTTTGGGGAGTGATTGAGTCATAAGGGTTCTGCCTTCATGAATGGGATTCAGTACCCTTATAGAAGAGCTTGATGGAGGGAATTCATCTTCAGAGGATGCAGTGTTCAAGGCACCATCCTGGAAGCAGAGACTGGACCCTCACCAGACAACGAATCTACCAGAGCTTTCATCTTGAACTTCCCAGCATCTAGAATGATGAGAAAATAAATTTCTGTTCTTTCTAAGTTACCAAGTCTGCAGTATTTTGTTATAGCAGCACAAAATGGACTAAATCAGTGGAGGTGACTGTCCAATGGGATCATGTATTAAGGAGTGCCTTGTAAGCTATATCTGTAAAGAAAATAATTAATGATCACAATTATACAAAGGAAGAAGGCTTGGTATAGGACATTGCCAATTAAAGAGCTGACAAAGTCCTCCAAAGAGATGAAACCAATACACAAAACATAACAACTAGAAAAATACCAAATGAGTCAGAGTACTATAAAAAAGGCTTCATGGAGTGGTAGGACATAAGCAGGAATGGGAGGCAGGCTTCAACATAAAGAAAGATTTAGAGGAATGCTGAAGATGGCATTGATATGGTACAGATTGTACAGAGGGCACCCTGGCTGGAGAGGAGGGTGGGTAAAGGCAAGCTTACAGAAAAAGTTGGCTGAATAGGACAGTGACTGATTATGGAGTGTTTTGTAGTAGTTTAAGAAGAATGATATGGAATTGATATGAGAACAGACAGGAAGATATTACAGATGTTTAAGCTTTGGAGTGATATGATACTGTTGGTCTTTAGAAAGATATGATAGTCAAAAATTGGAAGGTGCAGGGAAACTGGAGTCAATGAGATCATTTAGATAGATCTTGATTTAGCCCAGGACTAAGGTCCTTACATCTCTGACATATTTCACTATCTTCTAATTGTTGGTTTTCTAGCTTCATGAAAAAATAGTCTTAGTTTGCCAAGGATTTGAGGTATTGGGTTTGGTCCTGAAATAGGCAACCAGATACCCAAATAAGGAGCATTACCACCTACAATTTCCACCAGCTCCTGTCACTGGCTTTCTCTTTTTATTTTTTCCATTTATACTAATTAGGTGCTAATCACCGCACCATTAGCTGCCAGGAGCCTGAGGCCATAACATCTCACTAATTGTCACCTATAGGGGATTTTGAAGTGACTGTACCTGTGTTTCTGAAATTCTATGGTTTTCTCATCTGCAAAATGGGGCATTATAGTATAGTGGAAGATTATACTCATTTTGTAATGAAGAAGACCTGAGCTCAAATTCAAACTGCTGCTTTCTAGCTATGTGACCTTGAGTAAGTTATTCAGCCTCTTTGAACCTCATCTGTAAAGGTGAGGAAAGTAGCACCTTTCTTCAGTAAATAGTAATTATGCACCTAATATGTGCTGGACCCTGTGCTAGGTGCTGGAGATATAATGGGGAGTATATTAGTTAGGGTAAACTAGCTGGCATAACACACAAACCCTGTAATTTCTCTGTCTTAACATAAGTTTATTTCTTGCTCACATGAGAAGCCAATAGAGATATTTCTGCTCAGCAGACAAAACTTCTCTACATAGTGTTCCAGGGATCTAGAGGCCATCCCTAGGCAGTTGTTCTCAACTTTGGCAACGCATAGAATCTCCTAAAGGGCTTTAAGAATACTGAGGCCTAGGTGTCCACTTCCAGAGACTTAATTGGCCTGGGGTGCAGCAGAGCTGTCGGAATTTTTTAAGTTGTTGGATAATTCTAAAATGCAGTCAAGTTTGAGAACCACTGCATCAGAAGCCTCTATACCCAGCAGGAGAAGTAAAAAGAGAGGATAAGGAAGGTGCTCCTGCTTTTTAACTGCTGTGGCTAGGAAGTGACATACACCAGTTCTGTTCATATTGCATTGGTAACAACTTATCATGTACCATGTCCCCTCTGCCCAGATGTTAGGAGGGCTAAGAAATATAGTCTCTGGCTAGGTAGAGTAGCCACTTCTCAGCAATGATTTTATATTATAGAGATATATTAATTAAATAATCATGATCACTCATATAAAATTGCAATTATGATAAGAGAATCAAAGAAAGGTACTGGTGTTCTCAGTGTGTAACAGGTAGACTTGCCATGGACAGTGAAATTAGGAGGGGTTTCCTTAGTAAAATAACCATGGAGCTGAGATCTGAAGCATTAGTAGAACTAGGCAAAGATAGCTAGGAAGAACTGTCCAAAAAATGAGAATGGTATCTGGAAAGACCCTGATTCACTAGAGCATGGTTATTATAAGAATAAATTAAGATGATTTATGCAAAAAAGATTATAACAGTAAAGCATTGTATAAATGCTATCATTTTAAATTATCATTATGATTTATTTTCATACTCTCTTCTGGAACCCTACAGCTCATTTCTCTGGGGTCAGCCAGCCCAGTGTTTTCTAATCTGAAAGAAGAAATGGATTAGGGTTATAGAACTTTGACGGTAATGTAACTGACTCAGAAAAGAACCCAGGCTCTGCCTTCACGTTAAATGAAAAACGTGCAAATTAAGTATTCATTGAAACATTCTATTAGCTATCATTTTTGTAAATGCTGTTAAGCTTTTCCCCTTTGCTGTTAGCCAGCTAGGAAAGGTCCTGGTAATATATTTAATTCATATATACACGCACATCCCCCACCCACATACACATACTTTTTCTTACCTGGCTTGTGCCATTTTGGCTTCAGTTTCACAGCAAAATATTTTGGGGTATGAAAGCTAGAAATGAATGAATGTGTACCCTATGGAGTTTAACTTATAAAGCTGACTCTGGAATCTTTTGTATGGGATTTCATGGGCTACCGAGGCTAGGAAAAATCAAGTTAGTGCAACTCAAAATGTCTCTGTGGTCCTCCTACTGCCCCACTCTTTGAATACCCAAATTAAAGAGAAATTCTGTGTTTCCATTCTGGATGAGGAGGCCTGAAGTGTCTCTTAGATACCTTATGTAGTATTCTTCTGTCACAGAGACTTGGCATTTCTTCTTCTAGATACAAGTGCTTTATACACCCCTTTGCCATAGCTTCTGTACACCTCTAGGGGCTAGGAATGTGGACACTATGACTGACATAATCCTAGAGAATTGGATCTGGGATGAGATAAAGATTGATGATCTTCTAAGAGATCAAGTGGTTCAACATATACCTTGAGAAACTGAGGCCCAGAGGCAGGAAAGGATGACTGTAGTAAGTCAACAGCAGGACATGGACTGGAATCCCAAGTCCTATTTCACTCCCTACTCCCCACCACCTCAGTGGGTACTGTTTCTACTACACCCCACTCAATAACAATTAAACTTTTCCAGCGTCAAAATGACTAATCTATTTTCTAGCTTCTATTTCAATCAGTTGATCCTTAGACTCTTTCAACCAACATTTATCGAGTGCTGACTATGTGAAGTGCTGGGGATGTAGAACTAAATAAGGCATCCTTTTTTTTTTTTTTGCTTTCAAGCAACTCATGCCAAGTGGCAAATACTGGGGGAAACAGAGACATCACAACACTGTGTGATAAAGGCTATAAGGCGTTAACAGACTGCTATGGGAAAGGAGTAACTAGAGGTCAAGGAGGGCTTCACAGAAAATGATAATTGCTCTTTCTCTCAAAGAATGATTGACCTCACCAGAGAAGGGAAGGAGAAAGGGACCAATTTGGAAATAGGGAATAGGAGGGGCTTTAAATGAAAAGTGGAGAAGAATGAGTTTTTTGGGGGCTAGAGCACGGAATGAGTTGAAAAGAGAAGTTTAGAGTAGCTTGTGTAGAACCAAACCAATGAATTCTGGCTTTATTCTGTAGGCTTCTGGAAAACACTGCACATTTTTAAGTAAAGTCATGACATAGATTTGTTTATTCATTCATACACTTGCTGGACTCCAAGGGATCTTTCAACTAACAAATCTTCCTTGCTTAAAACTGCTAACTGGCTCCCTATTAACTTTAGGATATAAATAAGCTAAGCTCCTTAATGTGGCATCTGAGACTCCTATGAGTACGTCCCCTCCCACCTCCCTTTCCAGCCTTATCTCCCACCACTCTAAGGTGCTCTGTAAGATTTAGTTATCCTGACCCATAGCTTCCTGAGTATAGAGTGCTGTTAGATATTCCCTTTGCTCTTGCTGTTTCTTCCCTGGCATTTATTCCTTACTATTTTCACACTAACTTCTTTGAACTCTACCTGGTGACCCCTCCTACAGAAAGTTTTCTCTGATGCCTCCAGACTGGGTTGTATGGTCCTCTTCAGTGCTTTCAAAGCATCCATTCTCATCTCCAGCCTATCTTTAATCACATTATATTGACATCATCTGTTTATTCCTCTGGCTTTGTACATTACCAGGCTGTGAGCTCCTGAAGGGCAGGGACTAAGCCTCAGTCTACTTTGTCTTCTCAGTTCTTGGTACTTGCCTGGCACAGAGTGATTGGCTCAGTAAGTGTATGTTGACATGGACTCAGAGTTGGCCAGTTTGAATCCTTTGGTAGGCTATCTAGGTTCCTGTGACGTTTTGAAATCACTTCAGGTCTCCCATACCCCAGAGCCAAGAGCCAAAGTCAATATAGGACATCAGGCCATGCCTGAGGAGCTTCCGAAATCAGATTATTTTAAGAGAGTCAGCTGGTTATGGTTAAGAGAAGGCTGGAAGCCAAATTTTAACAGTATGTAGGCAGACAGATACAGCTAAAATCCAGGGCTGAAGAAATACCTTATCTCCCCTACCCTTTGTCCCCTTACACAAATGTTGAGGTGGCCTGGTTTAGCCAGGCCTACAGACTGCCTGGGAGGCAGGTCGGGGAAGTGGAACCAGCCATGGAGTTGACCAGAGAAGTTCCCAGTTCCAGACTTGGGTGGAGGCTACAGCTCCAAGCTAAGCCCAAGCTGGTTTGCACTGCTGCAGCTCCCTGTCCTTACAGTGCTACTGCAAAGAGGGACATTTTGAATAGGCCATGGTTATACCTGATGTGGAATTAGAAACATAGACTCCCCACAACTCCCTTTCAAGGAAGAGGGTGGAGCTCCCTCCGAATCTCTGGCAAAAATAAGCCCAGAACCAACTTACTCCTTTCTCCACAACTTCCACTTCTATCTAGGGCTTTCACAGAATCAGAATAACAGGATAGAAAAATGGTAACAAAATCAGTTATCTTGCTCTAGAAACTAAGTGTATGTGTAGAACTACTGTGATTTTTATTTTTTACCTGTGTCTGTTTGCTTTTTCCAGATTTCAGTCAAGCAGGTTTCTGTGTATAGACAAAGTAAAAATGCTAGCCCCAGACAGGGTACTGTTGAGCATGTTTCTCTCACAGTATGAAGTGTTTCCCTGTTAATAAAAATCATATCCAGAATCTGATGTGTATGTAGGTGACGGGGGAGAAGGATACTGAGGGCCAGAGAGATGAAATAGACAATTAGACAATATCTCTCCTCTAAGATAACCCAGGCATTCAATATTGGAGCTGGGAAAAATCCCATTGGATGGTACAGCCTCTTTCTTTGGTTTTTGGTATTTCACACACAAAAAAGAAAAGTCTAGCCACTCTGCTACCACAAACCTGTCAAAGATCACACTGTATGATGTTGGCAGTTCTGGGAGGAGGCCCAGAACTGAGCCCATCTAGAATGGGAAATATAAGAAGTATTATGAAACTTTAAAGACATGTCTGAGGACATTGCAAATCTGAAACTCTTCTTTCAGATTGCTTGCCACAGAGAGAACAGGTGTTGGCAATTTCAATTTAGACGCAGCTTAGGGAAGTTGTGGCCAGATATGAGGATCTGTAAAAAACTACCCCAGTGCCTCATATTTAACCTATAGCCATTCCCATTTTGAACTCCTCAGGGTACACGTTGAAACAAGAAGTACCTAAGTGCCAAGCTTCTAGGTCCTGCCAGGCCTGCAGGAAGCACATGTGACTCTTTCCCCTTTGTACCTTCATTGGTGGGAAACGTTCTAGAAACTGATGCTGGCAGAGCTTTGGAGTGGCGCAGGAAGCAGAACCTAATCCAACTCACTCTTTTCACAGCTGTCCTGGCTCCTGACAGCTGCAGAAATTTGTTTTGGGGGGGTATGCAGCTCTGACTCCAAATAGGCCTCAGAAGAAACAGGGCCCTGGGAAGCCAATTGCATAGTGTTAAGATCCTGATCACAAGGCTTCTTGATGGCCCATAGTTCTTTATGATGGAATGCTCATTCTAAACGTAACAATTAAACTGGTGCTGCTTGGCTTGTTCCATGGGATAACAAAGCCACCCGCATAAGGGGCTAGGGAAGGCACAATTAACTGCTGTGGAGGTTTGAAAGCATTATTCACTTGGAGTGGATGATAGAGGCTTTAGTCTATACACAGGAGAAGGGGAGGAGAGTCAGCCAGTGCTTTCACAGCTTTCATTTTTTATAAGCCTTAATTTATAGCTTTTATATTTACAAACTTGTCCTAGATAACCTTGAGAGTCTTTTCTGACTATGCAACCCTGATACTAGCTATAGAAAACGATAATCCTGAGAAAACAACCTTGCTCCAGAAGTCCCTGAATCCACACCCAGGCTTTTCTGTTTGAGTTCTAGCAAAGGTTCTTGACAAAGGTTTTGCCGAAGACAGAAATCTTATAGCTGTTTATCTTCCAGATAGAGTGAAAAGGAGAAACAGAAGACCAGGCTTGTGTCTGGTCTCTCCTGCATAGTGACTGTGTGATCCTTCAACTCTCAGAGCCTCAACTTTCTTATCTATCAAATGGGAATGATGATTCTTGTTCTACCTGCCACACCAGTTGTTGTGATGATCAAATATGATCATTAATTTTTTTTTCAATAAATTTTTACACCTGAATGTACAAGATACTAACTTGGAAATAAAGGAGCTAAGGCCAAAGAAAGAGCTGTGAAGCTTCATAGGAGGGAGAGCTTCCTGTCAGCTGAAGAGATCCTGGAAGTTTGCATGGAGCAGGGGCATGTGAGATGACATTCTGACATTGAAGAATGGTCAAATTTGCCCAAGAGGAGAAGGGCAGCAGGTGGGGACTATGGGAAGAGCAGGTCTAGCATCAGCAAAGACAAAGGCTTTAATAAAGTGCAGATTGTGTGTGTGTGTGTGTGTGTGTGTGTGTGTGTATTTGTGTTTGTGTGACAGTGGGCAGTTCACATAGAATAGAATACAAAGTGAAGGGTCAGACCTGAACAAAGTCCCAAAGCAAACATGTCAGAGACTCTGCAAATGCCCTGCTCTTTTCTGTCTTGCTGCCTGGATCCCTGAGTTTAGAGAAAACATTAGGCAGTAGTAATCTTGTACCATCCCATAATTCCTATTGTCATCAGGCCTTGTCAGTTTCACTCATGCCTGGCAGAAGAACCTGCCTGGGAACCACCTGTTCCTGGCTGCTATGTCCACAAGGAGGCAAAAAGCCAGATTGGGTACTAAGATCTGTAGTTCCTTAACATCAAGTAAAAAATGGACATTCTTTTGGGAACTTGGTGGGTCCCAGAAAGCCACTGGTTTTTTCTTGGCAGCCTTGGGCCAAATGTTACCCTTTGGCATTCTCTGCAAATATACTGAGCAGTCTCAACTCTACCTCTAATTCATTGTGAACTCTTGAGCAGAATACTTTGCCTTTCTGAGTTTTTGTTTCTCATCTGGAAATGTCTTGCTAAATAAAGTAAGAGAATGGTTAAGAAAGAAATCTTATTAACATCAAAATGCAAAGAATCTGCAGTATATTGAAATATGTATGCAGAGTTGAGACAATAGCAGTGGAAATATGGAATTCAATTCAGTTTTTTACTGACTATTGGGTTTTGAGTAAATCCCTTTCCCTCCCTGAGTTTTATTGTCCCCATTGTAACATTGGGAGTGGGGCCGGATTGTGTTGAATTAGAGAATATCTACAAACCTTGCAGCATGGGCATGTTGTGATTTTATGCAGTAATGTTACCTGAAGAAAGCAGATCATAAAATTCATGCACATGAATAAATTTGTAAAGATGTATGTGTGAGCACTGCCTAAAATCAGAGGAAGACTCAGACCGATTTCCATAACTATGTTAAAAGTAGTTGAGACTTTTACAATAATATTTTAAAACAATAAAATTGAATATCTATGGACAGATTTGTAAAAGTTTGTCCAGTTTTGATATTCTAGGATTTAATCTTCTAATACATTTCTTTGGTAAAAAAAAAAATGAATTCTGTGTATGTGTGTGTTTTTGTGTGTGTGTCCTGATAAATTTTAATGCCTCTTCTACCTTAAACGCTCTTTACTGTTGGACTTCTAATAAAACTTTTAATGAAATAGCCCAGAGGTTGGCAATTTTTTCTGTAAAGGGCTCAATAATGAATATTTTAGGCTTAGTGGGCTATTTAGCTTCTGTTTCAACTACTCGACTTCGCCAATGTAATGCAAAGCAGCCAGAGATAATACGTAAATAAATGAGCATGGCTATGTTCCAATGAAGCTTTATGTACAAAAACAGACAGTGGCTGTAGGTTTCCAACCCCTGAAATAGCTGATAATAAAATCCAAGAATATAGAATAGTTAGCAAAATATTCAATATTTATAAATACCATCAATGTCTGAGTTTTAAACATTTAAAAGTGAAAACACCATAAATATATAGTTTTATAGACAATTGCATATTGTAATCAAGTTCTTCTCTAACAAAATTTTTCAACTGCTGCAGGGTGCAATTTATGGTAAGGTTCACACACCCATACCTGGTTTGACTGGTGTATTATGACTCTTCTGTCACTACAGGCTGTAGCATATGAGAGTTACACAGAATGCCATATAAAAGTCAAAGGAAAAACCACATTTTATAAATGTCTTTGGCATTTCCTGGTGCCCATTCAGGCAAAGTAGCAATACTATGCTTTGTATTTTCTTATTGAAAGGCTCACCTGGGTCAATCCAAGAAGTCATTTGTGAACTTACCCCACAATAAGTAGAAATAAGATTATCAATGTATTTGAGCATATATGTATCAGCAAAGTTCTGTGTCACTTTGAGCGTGAGAGAGAAAATTGAAATGTTATTTGGGAGATGTGGTTTGTATAATAAATTATTTAAATTTCTGCAACATTTCAAGGGTTTACATAGACAGCAAGACAGACTATTTGCTACCAGGATTATCCTGAGTATCTCTAGTGACACAGTATCTTTATATATTGTTTTATATGTTATTTAGTCATTTCTAAAAGGCCGTAAGTCCTTTGAAGGCAAAGATGGTGTCTCATACTTCTTTTATCCTTAGCATAGTGATTAGCACTGTGGTATTCAGAGAGTGGGTACTCAATCATTATTTTGGAGTTTACTGAATACCGGAACTAGCCCACTGCCTGGCACATAGTTGGGACAATTTAGACAGACAGTAGTTAGACTGTCTCTGAAGCCAGACAACGTGTATTTTAATCGTAACTCTATAATTTTCTAGATGGGTGACCTTACACAAGTTATATAACTTCTCTTGTGCCTAAACTTTTTTATCTTTAAAAGCATTAAAATAATAGTACCCATCTCATTGGGCTGTTGTTAAGAAATAAATTAGTTAATATGTGCAAACTACATAGAATGGTGCCTAGAAAACAGTAGGTGCTATATGTGTCAGCTATTATTAATATTTATTGAACAAATAAATGAAGGAATCATACATAAAGTCTCTAGTACTTGTGAATTTGACATCAACCCTGCAGAGATTCATTATCTGTTAAAGGGTATGAATTAGCAATGACTTAAATAACATCCAAATCTATCAATGAGAAAAATCATTTAGTCCAAGGATTCCTCAGTCTTGATTGACTTACATTTCCAGAGCCAGAGTTGTAGCCTATTGATAAACAGCAAGTCAGATAGAGTGGATTGGTTTACATTGATCAGAAATGATCAGAAATGAGGAAAGGGAAAATGTGTGTGTGTGTGCATGTGTGTGTGTGTGTGTGTGTGTGCATGAGTGTGTGTGTGTGTGATTCTTTCTTGGAGCAAAGAACTGGGACAGTCCAACTGTTGAAGATACACTCTGTGAATGCCTGTGGCTATCTCATATGCTCAAAAGACAAAAGACTTCCCAGTTGCTCAACAGACATTTTGTTCACTCAGGAAAGGCAGTTATTTTTGAAAATGCTGTAATTTATTTTCATTTAAAGGATGAAGGATAGATGCATGCGTTCTCTCTCCCTTTCTCCCTAATGGACTTCTAAATGACTACTTTTATATCTGCCCGGGAAGCAGCGTGGTTTAGTGGAAAGGCCATGGGCTCTGGAATTGGGTTTGAATCCCAGAGATGTCACTTACCGTCACTTACCTGAGAGCCCTTGTGCTTTCTGATCCTCAGTTTTCTCACCTGTATAATGGCAATAAGATGACTCACTTCATAGATGCGCTGTGACAATTGAATGTGATGTGACAATTAAATACAATATTGTATCTATATTACACAGGGTAGTGGTTAATAACTTTTGATTCAGATATCCAGGCACTGGGAAGAGTGCTTTATAAATATCTTATTTAATCTTTTTAGCAAACCTATAGGAGAGTGCTAATATTTTTGCTATTTTACAAAGAAGTAAAGGATATTGAAAATATTAGCCTATAAAAGTGACAAAACGGGGTGATTATTTACTTTCCAAAAATAAGTCTACTCATATGAAGAAGTGTAAACATGATCACTATATGAACCACGCAATTTTATTCTTGGAGGGTGGGACCCAGAACCAAGCATGTGATGTTGCTATGGGCAGATTAGTGCAGAAGACGTAACTCTTTCACTGTAGACACTCAGTTTCTGCTAAAGGCCTAAAGTCATATTACATTCACTGGGAACAGCATATTGCTGATTAAAAAGGAGGGAGTTTACCATTATTGACTTAAACCACAAAGCCTTTTAATATGTACTTATGCAAAGCATAATTTCCCTGCCTTCTCAAGTTGTTAATTATTTGGAGCCCTGGATAGAACAATACAGTTATTCTAATTAAGTTTAATCTTATTAGATTTAAACTTATTTTTGTATTCTCATTAGGTGGTATATCTATTATCTGTCTATCATCTAACATCTACTTAGATGTCTATCTTCCTTCTAGTCCTTAACATTAATTGAGCACCTACTATATGCCAGGCACTCTTGATGTGGGTACTTGAAATCCAAGAATAAATTACTGATCTATTGTCCTCAAAGACTTCCTAGAGTCTTGAGCAAGACTGATTGACTGTATGTAGTTAATTGAGAAAACAGAGGTAGGAATTGCTAAATCTGCCCAGGGTAATGTGTTGGGTCAGAGAAATCATCATAAAGCAGATGATTTTTGACACAGACTTTGAGAATGATAATAATAGGTACTATTTATTTATTCACTGTTCATTCAGTAAACATTGATTTATCCATCTAATGAACATTTATTGAATGTCAACTATGTTTCTGGCACCATGCTGGGCATTGGGAGATACACTGGTAAATCACGCAGACCTGGAATTTATAATCCAGTGTCGTTACATGATTATAAGCCATTAAGTAATTTATTACACATGAGGAGCAGCACAGTATAGTGGTTAAGAGCGCGGATTCTCGGGCCCAACTGCCTAGGTTCAAATCCCTACTTCCACAACTTACTAACTGTATGACGTTGGATAAATAATCTCTGTGTGCCTCAGTTTCCTCATCTGAAAAATGGGGATAAAAAGAGCACCTACTTCTTAAGATTGTTGTAAGGATTACATTGGATAATAGGTCTAAAGTGCTTAGAATAGTTCCTGGAACACAGTAAGTGCTATATAAGTGTTTGTTACTATTGTAAGTACACAGAGTGTAGCAAAGAAGAAATATCCTGGAAACCTTGGAAACATGTAGCATATAACAAAGAGTGGGGAGCAACTTAGTTTGGGACTTCAGGAAAGGCTTTCTGAGGAAGTGACAGGTAAGATAAGACCTGGATCAGGAAAAGCTTCTCAGAGGAAGGGACACCAAAATTGACAGATCTGTTAGGTTGGTGCAAAAGTAATTGCACAGTTTTCCTTGTCACTGTTTAACAGAGGTAGTAGGAATTAATGTCTCAGATTGGCTAGTTATCTCCCAGAAGAGAGCAGCGCTCTGACTGGTAAGATGGTGTAACAAGTCTGTAAAAGCTCTGAGAATTGTCTGGAATGGTCTATCAGCAGAGTAGCTGTTAGCTCATACAGCACTTTCTTGTTGTTGTTGTTGTTTTGAGTTCTTGGGCATTTTATTTAGTTATTTATTTTTATTTCAGGATATTATGGGGGTACAGATGATTAGGTTACATATGATGCCCTTGCCCCCTCTCCCTCCCAAGTCTGAACTTCAAGTGTGTCCATCCCTGGGATGGTGCACATTGCACTCTTTGTGTATGCAAATACCCATCCCCTCCTCCCCCTCCCCCCTGCCCGACATCCAATAGATGTTATTCTTATATGTGCACTTATGTGTTGATCAGTTAATACCAATTTGATGGTGAGTACATGCAGTGCTCGTTTTTCCATTCTTGGGATACTTCACTTAATAGAATGCATTCCGGCTCTATCCAGGAGTATACAAGAGGTGCTATATCACCATTGTTTTTTGTGGCTGAATAGAACTCCATGGTATACATATACCACATTTTATTAATCCACTCGTGTCATACAGCACTTTGTATGCAATAGCAAAAGCCCTTTCTCTACAAACCCTGCCCCCTGCACCCCAAGCAGACCCATCTCTGCAAGTGAAAGATCTGATGAATGGACTATGCCTTTCAGCAAATTATCAAAAATGGTCCTCTTTTGGAGAGACGCAGCTTGAAACCAGGGCACATAGACAAATGAAATGGGCTGGATTTCAGCTCTCCTCCAGGCACCCTTGTGCAGTGAATATTCTGCAAAAGTGCACAGGGTGGGTCCTGTCTGTGGGGGTAGGAGGAATCACCAATAGGGGTGTAGAGAATAATTCCAAAAGACACAATCCTAAACACCATAATCCCAAATGTTGAAATCCCAAAAGATCAAATTCCCTGAAGTTTAAAGAAATCCCTAACATCTACAATCCCCAAAATCATAATGATTGTGTTGTATTCAGGATAGTTGCATAATGTTAGTTGCTTCGTGTTTGGTAGAACTGTTACCTTGTTACTGTCTTTATTTGGCAATTAAGTATGGTTTAAGGAGATGAGTATGGGTGCCAAGTTGACAAGGGGTGGACTTATGGGCTTAATTTTAGATGTTAACTTGACTAGATTAAGGAATACCTAGAAACCTGGTAAATCATTATTCTGGGTATGTCTTCGAGAGTGTTTCCAGGAGAGATTAGCACGTGAATCTCAGTAGACTAGGTGGGGAAGATCTGCTCTCAGTGTTTGGAACGTTTCAAAGATCATAGAAGAAGTGAAAATACAGGTGAAAAATACAAGAAATCTGAGCCATGCCAAATTATTCAATTGTGTACTTCTGCCCCTTCACATGTAGTGCCATGCTTGCCTTCAAAAAACTCCTTTCATCAGAGAATAAAAAGAATTCAACAAGCTCAGTGACCTTCTGAACCAAAGATACTGATACTGAAGTTTCTCCAGTGTTACAAAACACAATCAATGTGCAGTATTCTTGATTAGGGATTTGACTGTCAAAAAAGGTAGGCTTCGTATATTTACAACTAAATCTAACATAGAAAAACTAGCATATGCTTCACTTTGGCTAATGGATGGCACTTTCAAAATTGTCCCCAATTTTTTTTTTAAATCAACTGGATACAATTCATGCCCCTGTTGGATCCAAAAATTCTAGAACTTATCTGCTTGTTTATGTATTAATGACTGCAAAATATAAATGCTTATTTAAAGATTTGGTGGATTTTGTAGAAGAAAATGGATTTCCATTGAATCCCCAAAACAAGACAGATTTGGAATAAAGTGCAAACAAGACTTCTAAAATTGAATTTCAAGGTATTACCAATAAAGTTTGTTTTATCCATTAAGCCCAATGCATTTGGCAGAAAATTCAGATGAGTGGATTGGCCACTCGATAAAGGCAACGACAAAAACTTCAGTTTAAGAATGCATCATTTGCCTGCATTGGCTTTCCTTCCAGCTGATGACATTCCAGGAACATTTATGAATTAAAGCTTCATTTGTCTGAAGAAGGCAGTGAAAGCAGTTGAGCGATTGGTTAATAATTATGTGCATGGTAGGAAAAGAACACATTCATGCAATGGTATTGCTGTTCAATCACCAGTGTTGTTTCCCTCAAATTGTGGTCTGTGTATGAGTACATTTGGAATGGATTTCCATGGACCTAAAGCGATACAGAAGCATGGCACCAGAAGATGGGAAAATTTAATAGGAAATGCTAACGCTGGTGTATCTTGAATCATAGAATTTCGAAAAGAGCAGCCCACGTAAAAAATGTATGTGAACATATTCTCCAAGAAGAGTTTTGTCTTAAAAGAAAAAAAGCAGCTATTCATTGTGATGCAAAACTCCAAAATATAGTTAATGATTGTGAAAGTCGGCCAGCTCTCATGGGCTATCTCTGTGCCAATTGTCCATAATCTATCCCTGTAATACACTTTTTTCATATGTTGAATTTTCTTTGCAATCTTTTTGTTTTTTTCTTTTCTTTTCCTTTTATTCTCACTATTTAAAATTGTCAACACTATTTTATTTTTTACAATTTGCTATTCTATGTATTTCATCTTTGCACCATTTTCAATACTGGAGGAATAAATTGTGTGTAGAGTTTTAGAGAGTTCTAATCAGTTTTATGCATTTTTTTACAAAATTGACTTCATAAAAGGGCATTATCACAATGGTGACTTTGTTTACAAGCATTTTACATGCATGTAAAAATGTCTTCAGATGAGTGCAGTTATTAATATAAAGCTAGGTACACAATTATCAACCATGGTGATATGAGTTTATACATTTCCCTTTTTGCCTATTCCTTTATGAATATGGTTTGCTCATAGCTGTTATACCCATGTGAAAGTCATTAGCATACTCGAGTTTTTACACTTGCAAAAAATGTTATTATTGTTTATTTTATTGTATAAAATGACTTATAAAATGATCTGTCATGTTTTTATATGTTTCTCAAAAGAATTCCCTTTAAAAGTGTAAATAAATATCTTTTAAAGACTTTAAAAATTACTTTTTCTAGAATGATATTTTGGGGATTTTAACATTTGGGATTTTGTTTTTCAGGATTATGATCAGCTCCCCACCAATAAATAGTGCAAGGTCACTGTCAAAACTTTCCTACATCAATGCTGCTAATGGTGGGCTCTGGATACAGAATTTAGTTCCCGTCTCAATTTACAGAAAATATATCTATGCTTCTGGAGAAATTTCTCTATGAAGGATTTCTCTCACGGGAATTTACAGAGACATTAATCCCAGGCAAAATGGATGAACTGATTTTTATTTTCAAGTGAATGTCTGAAAATGTCCCTTGGACATTAAAAATAAAGATTATTTAGTGGGACCAGATTATCCCGTCTGATCAAGATATCTCCTGTGATTTTGCTGGAGAATGACTGCATCAGAAGATATGGCCTTTTTAGTAGTCTCAGTGGTTCAAAGTGTGGGCTCAGAAGTAAAACTATCTGGGTTCAAAACCTGTCTCTTAACTTCCTAACTATGTAACCTTGAACAAGTCAGTTGATTCCCATATGTCTGTCTCCTCATGACCCTAATGATGATCATAATAGCAACTACTTCATAAATTTGTTGTGGGTATGAAATAAAGTGATACATGTAAAGTGCTGAGTACAGTGCCTGGGGTATAGTAAGCAAGTAGTTATTAGTTATTATTATTAGGCAGCAAATTTCATAGCAGTACAGTCAGTCAAACCTGGAACAGAACTCAGAGGGATTTAGTCCACTCCTCTATGTTTAGACTGAATAGAATTCCAGAGGCTCTGAATATCTCACTGGAAAAACTCAATTGCATAGAAAATAGTCCTACAGATGAAAAGAGACTTGGCCTAGGCCACTAAGAGTGTTAGAATGAGTAGAACTAAACTTTCTTCTTTCCTAGTCCAGTGTATCTGACACTGGATAGTTCTGAACTAGGATTAAAGGCCTGGAGGGCAGATTAAGGTGATTATTTAAAAAGCATAGACCAAAAGCCCTGTCCTTCTTTCTCTCCAACTCTCCTCATGGGCCTCCCTCCATTCCCTGAAGGAAGACATAACTACCAATGACCAAGTGGTTTCACTAACCTGGAGAGGAATAGAAAGGAGAGCATGGGCTTTGCTTGTCCAGAGTCTTGAATTCTAGTTCTTATTCTGCCACTTAACCAGCTGTGTGACATTGGGACAGGTCACTTCCCCACTTGGAGTTTCAATTATCTCACATTCATAACATGGATAAAAATAGCTGTCCTGCTTTCTTGACAGAGTTCTTGGAAAACTGAATGTAATGATGTATGTGTATGCCAAGTGCTATCCAATTTTTATTGATCATGTCATGTTAATGGTGGTTGTTTATGACATTTCACAGTATTTGTTACTTAAAGTGCCTTCATGGGGGGAGTTGGTTTGCTTTTGTTTTTCCAATTATGTAAACATCTTTCTTCTCCTTAACTTGGGGGAACTGTGTTTGATTTCTCCACTGTCTGTTGTCTGTCACTGAAGATGTGTGTTCCCCGTGTTTGTGAGGAATCACTAAAGTCTAGGTATCACTTTGCATGGTCTTTTAGCAAAATTTTGGACTCTAGAGCTCGAGGATTCAGTTCTGTTACAAATATATAAATAAAGAGGGAACCAAACCCTCAATTCCATTCCCCACATATAATCAATTACCAGTTTGGAATATTTTTTTCAGACTTGTTTTATTCCTAATGCATATGAATATGTATATGCCTATATATTTGCATAGATAGCATTTTATTTTTCCAAAATGAGATTATGTCATTATGTTTTGTTGTTTTCTTTTTTTTTTGTTTCAGCATATTATGGGGTACAGGTGATTAGGTTACGTATGATGCCCTTGGCCCCCCTCCCCCCAAGTCCGAGCTTCAAGTGTGTCCATCCCCTGGGAGGTGCACATCGCACTCATTGTTGTTTTCTTTATTCACTTAGTGGATCTCAAATACATTTCCATTTGAGTACATATAGATTGGCTTCATTACTTTTTTTTTTTTATTTTCGAGACAGAGTCTCACTCTGTTGCCCGGGATAGAGTGCCGTGGTGTCATCCTAGCTCACAGCAACCTCAAACTCCTGGGCTCAAGTGATCCTCCTGCCTCAGCCTCCCTAGTAGCTGGGACTACAGGCATGCGCCACCATGCCCGGCTAATTTTTTCTGTATATTTTTAGTTGTCCAAATAATTTCTTTCTATTTTTGGTAGAGACGGGGTCTTGCTCTTACTCAGGCTGGTCTCAAACTCCTGAGCTCAGAATGATCCGCCCGCCTCAGCCTCCCAGAGTGCTAGGATTATAGGCGTGAGCCACTGAGCCCGGCTGGTTTCATTACTTTTAACAGTGGCATAGTATTCGATTTAATCAGTCCCTTATTGATTGACATGTACATTGTTTCCAGTTTTTCACAATGACAAACACTTCTGCCATTGGAGATAACTCTGTCTCTGCCTGCTCTGTTTGTGTATGTGCGTGTGTGTGTGTATCTTTTCTATAGGATAAATTCCTATATAATCGCTGTGTCAAAAAGTATGCACATTTCAAATTGTGATAGAAAGTAGCATATTGTCCAGTTTACACTCCAATCATCAGTCAGTGGGAATATTGGATATTGCACACTCTTGCCAATGTTAGATGGTTTCACATTCTTTAATACATATGTCTAATAGGTGACAAATCTCATTGCTGCTTGAATTTGAAAGTAAATATATAAGTTGAACATCTCTTCATATATTTAATATTTAATGAATGGCTATTTCTCTTTCTTCTGTCAAATTCTTTTTTCTGTTTATTTTAAAAAGTCTTAACCATATTTGTTATATAGGTTGTAAACATAGTAAGACTGAAACGAGAGCCAGACCACGTGAGAGAAAAGCGACCCAGATAGGAATCAAGAGGCTTGGACACTAACCTGCTGTGCAACCTCAGACAAATCAGTTGATTTTTCTGTGCATCATTTTCCTCAACTCAAAAATGAGATGATAATGACTATTTCATTTTATTTGATTAATAACGTTCCTATAAAGCTCAAATTTTATTTTTACAAGTACTCTGCAAACTGTGAAGAGTTCTATGAAAGTATAAAGCAATATTGGCAAATAAGGCAACCAGCCTGAAAACAGAAAGAATAAACAGAAAAGTGCGATTAAAACTAAAAAGCTATAACATTCATTTTAAAATATTTTATTACTTTAAAAAAATCTGTAAGTGAAAAGCAATCAACCTCTACAGAAACCTGGTAAAAGTGTAGAAACGTATACATTGAGATGTTTAACATAACATTCATTATATTAATATTTATAAAAAATTGGAATTCTCACAAATATGTATTAATAGATGATTAAATATTAATATATGTCTCCACAATGATATACTCTGCAGTCATTCAAAAGGAATGACATTAATCTATATGCGTTGACAAGAAACGACGTCCAAGCTATATTGTTATGTGCTAAGAGTAACTTCTAAAACATCGTGTAAAATTATACATATGTAAAATATATAATAATATAGCACATAAGCATATATATAATGTATAATATCTAAAATATATAAAATATTACATATACCCATATACGTATATATAAAAATCAGGAGCTCATTAACAGACCATGGGCCAAATTCAGCTCCATCACCTGTTTTTGTAATTAAAATGTTAGAACACAACTATGACCATTTGTTTATGAATTGTCTTTGGCAGCTTTTGTGCTATGGCACATAAAGCTTAAAATATTTACCATTTGATTCTTTTTATTTTATTTTTTTTTGAGACAGAGTCTCACTGTGTTGCCCGGGCTAGAGTGCCGTGGCATCAGCCTAGCTCACAGCAACCTTAAACTCCTGGGCTCAAGCGATCCTCCTGCCTCAGCCTCCCGAGTAGCTGGGACTACAGGCATGCACCACCATGCCCGCCTAATTTTTTCTATATATTTTTAGTTGTCCAGCTAATTTCTTTCTATTTTCTATAGAGACGGGGCCTCTCTCTTGCTCAGGCTGGTCTCGAACTCCTGACCTCAAGCGATCCTCCTGCCTTAGCCTCCCAGAGTACTGGGATTACAGGCATGAACCACTGCGCCCGGCCACTATTTGATTCTTTCTAGAAAAATGTTCTTGACCCCTGATCTAGAGAAATTTATACTTTACCGTTAACAATAGTTACCTCAAGGTGGTGAAACTATGAGGGACATTCACTTTTGAAGCTATGGTTTCTTTTCTTTCTTTTTTTTTTTATTTCAGATATTGTGGGGGTACATATGTTTAGGTTACGTATGCTGCCCTTGTCCCCCCCCCAAGTCCGAGTTTCAAGTGCGTCCATCCCTCGGATGGTGTACATCGCACTCTTTGTGTATGCATATACCCGTCCCCTCTTCCCCCTCCCCCTCCCCCCTGCCTGACACCCAATATATGTTATTCTTGTATGTGCACTTATGTGTGGATCAGTTAATACCAATTTGATAGTGAGTACATGTGGTGCTTGTTTTTCCATTCTTGGGATACTTCACTTAGTAGAATGTGTTCCAGCTCTACCCAGGAGTATACAAGAGGTGCTTTATCACCACTGTTTCTTAAAGCTGAATAGTACTCCATGATCTACATATGCCACATTTTATTAATCCACTCATGTATTGATGGACACTTGGGTTGTTTCCACATCTTTGCAATTGTGAATTGTGCTGCTATAAACATTCAGGTACAGGCGTCTTTCTTATACAGTATCATTTGCTCTTTTGGGTAGATGCCCAGTAATGG
>RJWJ010029631.1:0-20474 GCA_004363605.1 Indri indri | reverse complement strand
GTGCCGTGGCATCAGCCTAGCTCACAGCAACCTCAAACTCCTGGGCTCAAGCAATCCTTCTGCCTCAGCCCCTGGGTAGCTGGGACTACAGGCACGCACCACCATGCCCGGCTAATTTTTTTTTTTTTCTATTTTTAGTTGTTTGGCCAATTTCTTTCTATTTTTAGTAGAGACGGGGTCTCGCTCTTGCTCAGGCTGGTCTTGAACTCCTGAGCTCAAACGATCCGCCCGCCTCGGCCTCCCAGAGTGCTAGGATTACAGGCATGAGCCACCGTGCCCAGCCAACACAGAAGGATCTTAATCTGAATCCCGTCAGATTCTGAATCAACTTTCCATCACCCATTCTGATTGCTCTTCCTCTGGTTTCAGAGTTGTTCAGGGAGTTGCTCGGGTTCATTCCACATGTGAGCTTGACCTTCCCCAAATAACAGGTAGGGAATTGTCAGCCACAGGTGGAGTCCTAGGGCCTGTGACCATGGGACGCAAATCAGGCAAGCGTACTCCCTATCCTTTTGCTTGTCAAGAGATCAGAGTGGGCTTTGGGCCATGGCCAAAACCTGGTCACAGAAACTCAGTGTGGAATGTACTCAGTCTGAGAACGTCCAGCAACTAGAGAGAAGATCAGAGTGCCATACTCCTTGTGGAGAAACGGTACATGTCCTTTTAATAAAAGTGGAACAGATAAGCCCCTTCATAGAAGTCACTGGGGGTATAGAAAGATAACATATTTTAGAGCCTGGACCCACCACTGGGTGACCTGAGGGAAGTCATATAGTCTCGCTGGGACACAGTTTTCTCATCTGTAAAATGAATTTGGTAGTATTACCTACCTCACAAAGTGCTTGCGAGGGTCAAATGAAGCAAGCATCTTGCATATGCTTGGCAAGTAGGGCACACACAAAACAAATGCTGGTTTCCATCTCTTATTCTATTTTCTTTTTTTTTTTGACAGAGTCTCACTCTCTTGCTTGGGCTAGAGTGCCATGGTGTCAGCCTAGCTCACAGCAACCTCAAACTCCTGGACTCAAGCGATCCTCCTGTCTCAGCCTCCCGGGTAGCTGGGACTACAGGCGAGCACCACCACAGCCGGCTAATTTTTTCTATTTTTAGTTGTTTGGCCAATTTCTTTCTATTTTTAGTAGAGATGGGGTCTCGCTCTTGCTCAGGCTGGTCTTGAACTCCTGAGCTCAGGCAATTCTCCTGCCTCAGCCTCCCAGAGTGCTAGGATTACAGGCGTGAGCCACCGCACCCGGCCTCTATTTTCTTAAGTTCACATTAATCCTAGACCAGCTGGGAACTACCATCCTTAGACCTGGGTGAGTAAGGCCCTGTACCTCAGAGGGCTCCACACTTTGGAGTGTCTTCTTCAGAGTTTTCTAAACCCCTTACCAGGAGGGCTGGCAGCCCAGTCCAGCCTGGATTTCATCCTACATGGACCCCAATTCCTGTTTCACCTCTTTGGGGCACTCTGACTCTCAATCCCTCTCCCCAACTCCCACATGTGGGGTTGACCAGATGCCCTGTGAGGCTCCAAGACTCACATTTATGGATTTGTCTCTGGGCAGTGTGATCAGGAGCAGGTTCCAGGAGGGCAGCCTGGTGAGTAGATCACTCCTACTGGCCAACATGATATTTCTTTGAAAGACTGAGCCACCAAGATTGGTGCTGACAGGCTTGGTAGATTCTTGTCTCCCTGATCATCACTTGAGCTTCAGGGTGCCACCGTCTCATCTCCTCATAGCCTAACTTCTCCTTTCCATGATCTCCTGTAGCACAAGCTTACCCACTCAATTTCTTCCATGGGAGCATTTCTTCCACTGCATCAGGATGTCCAGGGAATTAGGTCTCTACCTTCTCTCCATACATCAGCTGCCTCCAGCCCTCACTCTTCTCCCAAACCCAGTTTAGAATCCACGGTCCATCATTTTAATTACTCTCTCAAGATAGTTCTAGACTCTTGCCCATTAGCACTTTCATATCAGTCATTCGATAAAACCCCAACCCCTGGTGAAATCAACTCCTGGGTTTCTCCATGGCCACATCCCGAGATGACAGTGGAGATGAACCCCAGTGGAGAATGAAAAGCACACAACATGGCAGATCACTGTGGTGGAGAGTACAAGCTCCATACTCTAATGTATATTCTTTAATAACAGAACCATTATGTCTGGTTGGACACCTTGCTGCCAGGGATAAAAGATTGCATTTTCCAGCTGCTCTTATATGCAGGTGTGGTCGTGTGACTAAGGTCCAGCAAATGAGGGAGAATGTTGAGGGTTGCTGCAGGAAAGCTTAAAGATATAGTTGACTCGGCAGGAAGATCCCCCTTTTTCTGCCTTCTGATGCAGCTCCTGTGGCCATCTTGAACCATGAGGTAGGTGACTTTAAGGATGGAAGCCACAAGCCAAGATGCTGAAGCAAAAAGTAGTAGTTTGGATCCCTGATGTAATTATATACCATCTGTACCTTCATAATTCTTTTATGTGAAAGAGAAATAAACTTTGAACTTATTTAAGCCACTATTAGTTTGCTTTTGTTTTCTGTTATATGCAGTGGAACTCAATCCTAATAAATACAATAAATATAATCACCAACCTTGGCAGGGCTTGAAGTACCACCTAACAATCCTACCTCCTTTTTCTGGTCAATTCATTCTCGTGTTCTCCTCTGTGGCTGTATCAAACCTTCACCACTCTCCTCAAATAGCTAACTTTCCACTTCCTACTTTACAGTCAGCAGATGACCTGGTCTTCTGCTTCACTGGTAAAATGGAAGTCATCAGATCGGGACTCCCCCCAATGCCTGCCCAAACTTCCCTGCCTTCCTTCACCCCCTCACTGCCTCTCTTCTTGTCACCACAGAGATTGTATCCCTCTCCATCTGGGACAAAGCTCTTCACCTGGGGTCTGGGTCCCATCTTTTCGGAAGTCTTAGTCTCTCAATTATCGCGGAGGCCATAGAAAGAGATGTTTATGAGCAGATATGCCCCACAGACATGTTTTATTTGGCCCACATAGGTTTTTAAAAATTTTATTTTTATTGTACTTAAATTAAGGAATAATTTTCATATGGGTAAAATCCACTAAAAATAGTGTATAATTCGGGAAGTTTGATGAACATGTACATTTGTGTGTATGCTACCACCACAATCAAGAACAACTGCATCACCCCCCAAACTCCCCTGTGCCCGAGCCAACATTTAGAAGGAACCTGCACTCTCCAACCTCTTGCAGTCCCTGCCACTCTGTTTCTTTTTTAAACATATTTTTATTTTTAGAGACAGGGGCTTGCTTTATCACCCAGGCTGGAGGGCAGTGGTGTGATGATATCTCACTCCAGCCTCGAACTCCTGGGACTCAAGTGATCCTCCTGCCTCACCCTCCTAAGTAGCTGGGACTACAGGCCAGTGCCACCCTGCCCAGCTAATTTTTTAAAATTTTGTGTAGAGATGGGGTCTTGCTATGTTGCCCAGGCTCCTGGCTTCAAGCAATCCTCCCGCCTCAGCCTCCCAATATTCTGTGTTTCTTGCATCCCACTGCCTCACTCATTTAGGTTATCTGCCTATCCCCTTGGACATTTGAGTTTGAGGTCCCTGGATTTTCCTTCTCTTTCCAGTATCTTTTAATCAATCCTTTCATCCTCATTCTTTCCTATCAACACTTAATCATGCTTAATTCTCAGACATTAGGGAAAAGTCCCTCCTTTGACTTCTCCAGGTACTACACTTCCCTCACAACCAAATCCCTTGAAAGAGTTGTTATTTGGGGACGCTCTTGTTCAAATTCCTTCTGAAGTTCTCCTGATGCTCACCATATAGGTAAGAAGTTTTCTCTATTTCTTTGGGGGAAAAAACAAAATAAATAAATAAAAGCACATCATACCAAGATCTGCCGCATCTTTCTCAGATGGTAATTTTCTTATGTTGCCACAAATGGAACACGTAATGCTTCAGAATTTTGGTAAGAAAGTTCTCTCCAAATCATGCCAACTTGCTCTTTTAAGTTAGAATTTTAAAATAGTGCAAGACCTGTCCAGTGAAATGGTCTCCAGTGAGGGAATGGGGTTTAAATCCAATGTTACGGCTACACCTCATATCATTGTCTCTTTGAAGGAATTGCCAAGGTATGAGAAACTCTGTGGGTCTTTTCTCCCATAAAGTGAGGGATCCAGACCCACTTGGACATTTGGAAAAGAAAAGAAGGAGAAAAAGAAACAACAACCCTGAAACCTCATTCACAGAGGGTTGAAACAAAGATGGGCAATATTTAAATATTATTGAATATTTTAGTAGAAAATAAAGGGACAATAAAACGATTCCCTGCAACTGGCCTCTGCCTCTTGGTATCCTGAAACTCTCCCTTCACTGGTAATTTTTAAAAGAATGAAAATGAAGCCCGGCAAAGGGAAAGGAAGTCAATCCTCAACTTTGCCTAAATTCACTGTCTCTTTCCTCCTCTCCAAAGCAGTCCTCAACTCTGTCCGATATCTTTTCCTATCCTGCCATCACGCCATCGAAATCTCTCTCACTAAGGCACCAATAGTCTCCAAACCACAAGCTGATGAATACTTTTCAGACTTTGTGTGTTATTTGGTTGCTTGGCAGCACTTTATACCAATAAGCTCCCTGTTTCTTGAAACGCTATCTTTCTTTGGTTTCTTGGGACAATCAACCCCTGGTTTTCCTCCTACCTCTCTGGCTGCTGTTCAGCCTCCATTACCTACTTACCCTCCTCTACCCAACCTTTAAATGCTGGAGTTTCTAAAGGATCCATTCCAGGTTCTCCTCTCTTCTGACTCTATAACCTCTCCCCTGGTGCCCTCACCCAAACCCTTGGCTCCCAAGACTATTTGTCTCTAACTCAGACCTTTCCTCTAATCTCCAGATCCATCTGTTCAGCAGCCTAATCAACCTCTCTGCTGTATGTCTCATGTGCCTCTCAAACTCAACTACTTGTCCTGAACCTGGCCCATGATCTGACTCCCCTATTCCCCAAACGTGGTCCTCACCCAGTGTTTCCTGTTTCGGAGGAAAGCATCACCCAGAGCACAGAGCTGGGAACCTTAGACTCATGACATCTTCTTCTTCCTCGCTCCACATATTCAATTAATCACCACAGCCTGTCAATCTTACCTTCTGATGCCTCTAGAATCTTCCACAGAGAATCCCTCTAATGCCGCTACCCTGACCTAGGTCTCCCTTATTTCTTACTGGATACTGCAGGAATCTCCCAACAGTCTTCCCTATCTACAGGAATAATGAGAATATTTGGCCAGACAAGCTCATGGGGTTGTTGGTAGCAGAATTAGGCATTAACCTCTACCTCAGGTTTTAGGTAGAGAAGCTGGGCAAAACTCCTCTATTACTCTTCCTCCATCATTTTTAAGGGGCAGAAGAGCATCCTAGAAAAAAAAAAGGCATTGGGGGATCAACCATGGCTACCCTCCGTGGATATTTTGTTCTTTACTTTTTTAAAAAAGAGAGAGCCTCGCCATGCTGCCCTTGCTACAGTGTGCAGTTGCTAGTCATAGGCACAATCATAGCTCACTGCAGCCTCCCACTCCTGGGCTCAAGAGATCCTCCTGCCTCAGCCTCCCGATTAGCTGGGAATACAAGTGCTTGCCACCATGTGTGGCCACCTTGAGAATTTAGTTATTAAAACAAATGTAATGGTCCTGGGAGTTCCAGGCTGAGGTCAGACAGGCAGGTGAGGACAAGACAAGTGTGGCTCACCACCAGGAAGGGGCTTTCTGGATAGGAACTCAAGACTCAACAGCGGGGGGTTTGGGAGCTGATCCTAGGCACAGGGTGTGGCTGAACTCATCGACTCCTCCTGCCTCACCCTCCTGGCTATATAACTGAAGGCCTCTGTAATCCTCCCAAGCTTGTGGAGTTGGTCAAGCATATATAGCCTGGCAGAGCTGGTCAACCCATCCTTGAAGAGTGCAGCTGAGTTTTCCTTCTCCAAGCAGGTACCAATTGGCACAAAAGCAGGAACCAATTTGTGGACAAAAGTAAGCAACCCTGGGGATTCTCCAGGACTTCTGGGGAGAAGACCCCAAGAAATACTCAACTTCCAGCTAAGTTCACAGGGGAAGGATTGGTGATGTTGTAATTCAGATATTCTAGAAAATTGGCTTTATTTTGTAGATGGCTTAGCCTGTTCATGTGTCATCTGAGTGACACATAGAAAACAGGGAAGACAAATTATATAAATGACTATTTAGAGTCTGATGAGTGCTGTAGAAGAGAATTGTACTGTTCCAAGAGAGTAAATGTGGGGACCAGGGAAAGCTATGAGAAAGTGACATCTCAGCTGAGTCTGATAAGGGGGTAGAAAGAATGGCCAGGAAAGGAAATGCCTTGGGGAAAGATTTTAATTTGGGAATTTTGTAATTGGGCAAACAAACAAAAGATCATCAGCAAGCTAGTGAGAGGGAGAGTTATAGGTGATGTGGCCAGAGACGTTGTAAGGGTAAAATAAGATGGTAGAACCTGTGGACCATGTTAAGATTTTAGACTCTGGAGCAATGTAAGCTGTCATTGAGTTTTAAGTAAGGGTATGACCTAATCAGTTTACATTGGATATGATGTCATCAGTTCCCCGAGAATAATCAGGCCAGGAACACTGACAATGAATGAGAATAAGGCCGGACTCTGTGAATGTCTTCTTGGGCAGCTTAGCAGCAAGTCTTGACATATGTTCTTTTACACAACATGAATCTCACCTTCTGAAGGATCATAAATATCATTATTGCCAATGAAAGTGGCTAATGTTTGTATATCATTTTGAGGCTTCTACAAACATTATCTATTTGATTCTCAAAGCAACCTTGTGAAGTAGGCATTACTATCAGCCCCATTTTGCATGGGAAGAAAGTGTGACTTAGCAAGAATAACTTGCTTCAGATCAAACAAGTATTAAAGCCCAAAGGATCAGAACAGAGTCCTGAACCAGGTTCTCTTAACTTAGAAACCTGTGCTCTGTCCATTTGGCTGCACGACCTTCAAATAATAGGTTCTAAACAACTAATGAAGTTTTGTGATGTTTGTAAGGATGAGTAAAAAATAACATGAATGAGGGGGTGGAGTTTGTGAGTTCAATTTTGAACATGTCGAATTTGAAGCGACTGCAGGATCTTCAAGTGGAGAACCCAGTAGACACATACAAGGGTGTGGAGCCAGGAAAGGATTATAGTGTGTCTGCATTTACTTTAGAGTTAAAGGTCCTCAGAGCATGCTCTCTAGTTGTGGAACAAATCGAGTGGATTAATTCACCTACTAGAGGTTGGTCTATAATCAACATAGAGATGATTCTATAGAAGAAGGCCCTTTTTGTTCTGGAAACTAAAATTAAAACTTGACTGTATCAGGCATTGCTCTTACAGGGAAAATTTATAGAGCACACTGAGTATAATAAGAACAATTAAAGAATGTGATTTGTAATGCCAGGATGGGTATTGATCATAAGCAATTGATCATAACTTAATTAAAAAATTAGTTGACCAATCGAGCGGAATAGCTAGAGTGCCAGGTAGGGAAGACAACAATGGGTAAGAAGCCAATGTAGGGTAGTGGTATGAAAAAAATCTAGGGGGGTCATAAAAAGCTCAATTTGATCAGTGATGTTTAGGTTTTAAAACCAATCACCCGCAGCTACAAAATTCTAATATCTAAAAGCAGTATAGGACAAACAGCACTGATTTTGCAAGTCTGAAACTCTCAAGCCTCTGACTCTTTCTTTTTCTCCCTGTTGAACACAGTTGCTTTATAAAGTGAGTTTTGGTAGCTGCAGGCAATCCTGTGCCAGTTTCAGAAGCCCTGGCTGTCCCATCATCCCTGCTTTGCTCACTCTGTGCCTTAGGCCCGGAATGCCTTTCTCACTCCATTCCTCATCCTTCAGGGGCACATCACAGATCACAAGGCCTTTCTGGTGCTTCTCCCTGGAGAAGCAAACTGAATGAAGAAGGAATGAAAGCAGCAGTGGAAATTCAGACACTCAGTCCTATAATGGGGGCCTTAGGATTGATCAAATGGAATTTCTCCAGTTAACCTGGATGATACCAATAATATTGTGGCTACTTTTATTTCAACATGGAGAAAACTCTCCTCCCATCTAAGCCCCCAAATAAAAATTGAGGGTTGAAATAAATAAATAATATTTGAGATGTGAACACTTATTTTCACAAGGCAAAAGCTGTGACATTGTCAAACCTATATTTTCAAACAGGATGGCAAATTGTTTTATATGGAAATTCTCACTTTAAAGAAATACTGTCTTCAAGACACAACATGATTGCAGCTATGGGAAAAAATCCCACCAGTGCACAGACAAAATAACAAGAAGGAAATTTACCAAAATGTACACCCTTTTGTACCATTAAAAAAAAAAACTATGTTCAAAGTATTTTTAATATGATTAGGACTCGTATTATAAAAAAGTTGTTTTAAATAATTCTGCCTTTCTCAAAACAGCATATATGTCTACTACAAGAGATTCTTGGCACCAGTAACCAGTTATTTTTCTGAGCCGACGTACAATAACTTTGGCAAAATAAGGCTCACAGGGTGCTCAGTAAACACTTGGCAATGAGCAAGTTTAATGTGTTAGCTGAGGACCATTTCCCAAATACACTGAACACATTACATAAGGCAGAGGATGTGACAGTAAGTTTTGGTCACAATAGGTGTATGAATTTGCGATGAATCACACAGATTAACTCAGGGAATGAGGCACTTCTTACATACCCTCAACAGTGATCAGTAAATGTTTAAGTAGCTCTAAGTTTTCTCTGTAGCACTTATTCTTTGACCAAACTTAATTCCTCCTCCAGGGGTGCTGAATGGGTACTTCTGCCTCTCTCTTTAAATTGTGAATCTGGTAAACACATATACATGACCATATCTCCTGCCATGATCTTCCTACTCCTTGTCCCACTTTTAAAAAATGGGGTTTTCTCCTCTCTGATTAAAAACATCCTACTGTGGAATTTTTTAAAAATTCAGTAAAATATAAAAAAGGAAATAACAATCATTTACAATGTCACTGATCTTAGACAGCCACAGTTTGTTATGTTATACTTTCTTCCATCTTTTTAAAATGGGTCTATCTGTGTAAATAACATTTTTAATACCATTGAGATAAACTACACTGGTTTTAAAAAAAACTTTTTTTTTTTTTTTGAGACACAGTCTTGCTGTGCTGGCCAGGGTAGAGTGCAGTGTCGTCATCATAGCTCACAGCAACCTCAAACTCCTGGGCTCGAGTGATTCTCCTGCCTCATCTTCCCAAGTATCTGGCATTATAGGCGCACGCCACCACACTTGGCTAATTTTTTCATTTTTGGTAGAAACATGGTCTCACTGTTACTCAGGCTGATCTCAAACTCATGGCCTCAGATGATCCTCTCTCCTTGGCCTTCTAAAGTGCTAAGATTGCTGGTGTGAGCTGCTGTGCCCAGCCTACACTGGTTTTTAAATTTTTATTTTGTTTTATTTTTAATTGACATGTAATATAGTGCATATTTATGGGTACAGAGTGATATTTCAATACATGCATACATGTGTAATGATCACATCAGGATAATTAGCATCATCTCAAACATTTATCATTTCTTTGTGTTGGGACTATTCAAAATCTTCTATTCTAGCTATTTGTTTCTTTTTTTTTTTTTTTTTTTTTTTGAGACAGAGTCTCACTGTGTTACCCGGGCTAGAGTGCCGTGGCATCAGCTTAGCTCACAGCAACCTCAAATTCCTGGGCTCAGGCGATCCTCCTGCCTCAGTCTCCCAAGTAGCTGGGACTACAGGCACACGCCACCATGCCTGGCTAATTTTTTTTTTCTACATGTATATTTTAATTCTCCGGCTAATTTCTTCCTATTTTTTAGTAGAGACGGGGTCTCGCTCTTGCTCAGGCTGGTCTCGAACTCCTGAGCTCAAATGATCCGCCCACCTTGGCCTCCCAGAGTGCTAGTATTACAGGCGTGAGCCACCGCGCCTGGCCTAGTCTAGCTATTTGAAAGTATACAATAAATTATTGTTAAGTCTAGTCACCCTATGGCGCTATAGAACACTAGAACTCATTGCTCCTACCTAGCTATAATTTTGTATCCCGTAACCAACCTCTCCCCATCTCCGCTCCTGCCAACCCTTTCCAGACTGCAGTAACCACAATTCTACTCTTTACTTCTAGGAGCTCAACTTTTTTAGCTCCCACATATGAGTGAGAACAGCTGCACCATTTTTGTATCCTATTTTTCACCCCCCAGTTAACACCATACCATGGGTTCCCCTTGTCACTGGAAAATTTGTAAACTTCCATTTTTAATCGGTAGCATTATAATTCACCATTCCAAATACGCCTTGTTTTCCTTCAAGACGCAATGCTCTCTGGGTCCTAATGGGCTGTGCAAACCTTTTTTCATGACTATTTTTCTGTGACCTTCCCCAGGGCAGCTCTGTTCCTTCCTCATCCCAGTCTCAACACCAACACTGTCGGTGGATGCCCAGACCGAGCTGGCTTAGATTGAACTGGGTCCCAAGCCTTGAAGCAACCGAAGTACAAAGGGACAGATTCAAACAAAGCTTTGCCTTCCACGTCACTCGGGAGTCTTCTCAGCTTAAAAAGGAGGCCACAGAAACAAATCCCTCAGCAAATTTTTTAAAGGCTTAAGCCAGAAGCTCCTTTCCTTAAGCTAAGATGCACCCGGAACAAGGGGAAATTTAAGAGGAGTGGGAGGAGGAGGAGGAAATGGCAGCCCCGCCCAACTCAGGGATGGAAGGGAAGGTTCTAGTAGGCTGACTGTAAATGCTCAGAGAGGCAATTAGATCTAGAATCTTAATGCTGACTAGTTGAAGGGCCTTGGCTGACAGGAGAAGGAGGGAGATGGATGAGGGTGAGTACTGGGAATTTATTCAGCTTTTCTGAGGTGCTAAGTCAAGAGAGGGGAGAAGTTCGGAGAGGTTAGAGGGTGAACAGAAGAGACAGGAGAGCCTAAATTGATGGTTGCTGGTTGACTGTGTAATCTGGCTCCTTCCTCCCATTTCCCCACCTTTGCTTGGACCTTGGGGCAGAAATCATACAGCCATTCATTTTCTTTCCTGAAGCCGTGAACAATCTTTTCTTTAAAATCCTGGGGCTGGAATTGCTTTGAGAAGTCAGGGGAGGCCCACACCCCAGGTGCTCTTGGGTGCTTGGGAGGCATTTCTGTGGCTAACCCTGGAGCTGTGGGAGGACACCTCTCAGCTCCTAGACCTTTCTCTTACCCAGCTTCTCCTCCAGCTCCCAGCTCGCAGTTGGGAGCTGCAGCTGCTGTCTCTGAGCTTAGGTCCCTTTTTTGACTGCTCTAGAGCCCCTGTCACTCCTGCTGGGAGTGAGGAAGCAGGCTTCCACAGGCTGGGACACCTGGCTGACTTGGGGATTGCTGGAAGAGGGCACTAAACGTGGATCATCCATTTCTTAAAATGATATTCTAAATCATATATCACAGAAGCTATTAGAAATTAGAGATGTGACTGGTTTTTTAGTACCAGCCAGAGTATAATAGAGAAGCCTCAAGAAGTTTGTGTGCTAGATTCCAGGGTATTTTTTTTTTTTTTTTTTTTTTTTGAGACAGAGTCTCACTGTCTTGCCTGGGGCGAGTGCCGTGGCATCAGCCTAGCTCACAGCAACCTCAAACTCCTGGGCTCGAGCAATCCTACTGTCTCAGCCTCCCGAGTAGCTGGGACTACAAGCATGCGCCACCATGCCCGGCTAAATTTTTCTATATATATTTTTAGCTGTCCAATTAATTTCTTTCTATTTTTGGTAGAGACGGGGTCTCGCTCTTGCTCAGGCTGGTCTTGAACTCCTGAGCTCAGAACGATCCGCCCGCCTCGGCCTCCCAGAGTGCTAGGATTACAGGCGTGAGCCACCGCACCCGGCCAGATTCCAGGGTATTTTTGTGGTAGATTCTAGGGTATCTTTTTTTCCTCGGTTATCCTTACCTAGAGTAAACCTAAAATGTTACATAATATTTTAAAATAGTATGCTTTAATTAAACAAGTAATACACAAAAATGTATGCTTATTGTAAACAGTAAAAAATTCATACAGTAGAATTAAAAAAGTCCAAGTTCCCCTTTACATACATAGATACTCCCAACCCTGCTCCTTCCCGAGAAGAAACACCATTAACAATTTGATCAACTGCTTCCAAATAATACTAGAGCATACAAAACCATTTGTTTTATACAAATGAGATTACATAATACATGTTATTTGAGGACTTGCTTTTTTAAAAAAACTTAACCATAGATCTTAGCGATCCTTCCGTGTCAGTACATATTGATTTATCAAAAATTTGTAGTAACTATAGTTTTCCATTCTGGGCATACAAGTACAATTTATTTAATAAATTTATTAATTTGTTTAGTTTGTTACTATCCCTTATTTATGGACATTTTGATTGTTTCTAATATTTTGCTCTTATAAACAATGCTGCAATGGATATCTCTGTTGATATAAATTTGTATACATGTGTAAATATTTTTATATGAATGATTTCTAAAAGAACGACTGTTGGATCAAAGGCAATATCTGCTTTAAGTTTTGATGAATATTAATTGATTTCCTCTAAAAAGTCTGTATGAATTTACACTCTCACCATCTCACCATTAGTATATGAGACAGCCCATTTTCATATATGCTCAACAAAATACGTTATTGTTATTCTTTTAAATATTTTTGAATGGATCAAAGATGGATTTCATTGTGGTTTTAGTTTGTGTATCCATGATTATAGCAAGACTTCTTCATATTTATAGCAACTTTTATATATTATGAATATTAAACCTTTCTTACATATGAAGCAAAAGATCTAATGATTTAACCTATGCAAGCAACCTGGGAATACTTTTCTCCTGCCAGCAACCATTTGAATTGCTGGGTATTGTGTGTAAACTATCAAACAATATAGTTAATCATGTAGTCACCATCAAATGAAAATAATGTTTCAAGGAAACAACATAGTAGTAAGTGATTAACTAAATCATAACTCAGAGTCTAAGCAATTGCAGAGTAAGAAGACAGATCAGGTGGGTCCTGTAGCTGGTTCTGTCCTGACCTGCTGAGCCACCTTAGGGCTTTCACCCTCTTAGTCATCTTAGGATGAGGAGGTTGAGTTGGAGCTGTGGTTTTCGTTGTGTTCTTTGGACCCCTAGGGCTCTACAGAGAAGCCTGGGGGTAGGCAGAACCCCTGCCTCATTCTTCCACCACAGCAGCTCCTCTTAGGTTTGTTTATTATGCTTTGATTTGAAGAAAGCATAATATTCACTGACTTGGGAAAAAAAGCTGGAAAACCTCCAGACCAGCACCACCAGCCAGAGGTTAAGAGCTGGGTTCTAGAGTCAAACTGTCTAGGTTTAAATGCCAATTTTGCCACTTACTAGCTAGGTGACACTGGGCAAGTTACTTAACCTCAGTGATCATCTTTCTCCACATCTGGAACATGGGGTTGATAAAATCTCATTGCATAGTTATAGGGATTGAAGGAGATAATGTATATAAAGCCAGGAGCTTAGTAACACTTAGTACATATTAGCTAGATACAAAAGTCTTGTTGCAGGTGCTAAAATATTCCCATGTTCTGAAATGCTTGGGGGGATTTCATGGAGGAGATGGATGCTGAGTTTTGCTTGAAGAACAGGTACAATGGAGACACAAAGAGATTGGGGAAGGGGCAGGGGCCATTCAGAGGTGGAGCTGGGCATGATCTATTTGAAGGCCACCATACAAGTGAGGCAGAGTTTATGGGCTATTCGGAGATAAGATTGGATGGATATGCTGGCTAGGCTTGAATACGGATATGAATAATGCTTGGCTAAGCATTATGGGCTATTGAGAGATAAGATTGGATGGATATGTTGGGGCCACACTTTGAATGCTTGGCTAAGGAATTTGGACTTGAATTTTTAAGTAAGAAGACATTTTTATCCTTACACGCTTAAAGAGGCACAGAATACTGCAGTAATCTCATTTTACAGGAATCTCTTCATATGCTCTCATACAGATTGTTCCTTTTCACATTTTTTAAAAGAGAAGAAATGAAAAAGAATGAACTATTTGTGAAAGTCCCCAAACTGACAGTAATAATGAGAAGTGGAAAAAGAAAAGAAGCTGGAATAAATGCAGAAACAAAGGCAGGAAAAGGGAAGGAGCTGAGTCCATCTGGCATTTGGCAGCAGGTGCCAATCCTCTTTGCCTGCTGCTGGGGAATATCTCACCCTTTGCTGTCTCCACCTGGTGTTTTCAGCCCTTCGCCCCCCTCCCGACTGCCTAAGACCTTATGGCAGACCTCACTCCTTTAACTCACCCTGTCTGCATCCACACTAGCTGGGGCTTTAGGAAGCCCAGCAATTCAAGCAATTTCAACAAGTAAAATTTATTAGCTCGTCACATGCCCAGGGATGCTGGTCCCTTGAACAAGTAGGTGGTCCCTTTTTTCCTCTTACCAACACCTGTGTTTATGTCCTCATCTCCTCATTAGCCTTTGGCCTAGATCATTTTGACAGAACTCTCACTGCCCTTCCCACCCTTGTCTTTTTTCCCTGTGGCCTGGGCTAAATACCACAGCCGGATTAATCCTGAAGTACAGCTTTGATCCTGCCACTCCTGCTCAAAAACCTGCCTTTAATCAAATTAACACTTCCCCTAAATACAAAAAGAATACACGATCAAAGCAAAAGCTTGGAAAACACCAAAAAACTTAAAAATTTCCCCTAATTTCACCACCTAAAGATACTGTAACCTACTGATTTTTAGTCTTTTTTATTTTTCTTTTCACTATCTCATGGATTATCTCCCCATATTCTTTGTTCTTTTTTGTTGTTGCTGTTGGCGTCCTCTTTGTTGGCTACATCAGATGAGGGGAATAAAGTTGATGTAGCCAACTCTTATTGCAGGACATTGGGTTACTTTGAAATCCTTATGTGTCCATTTTTGTACACAAATGATGATTTTCTTAGAAAAAATTCCTACGAGTATCTGTATTCAGATTTTCTTGTATTTTGTGATAAATACTGGTAAATTGGCCTTAGAAAGATGCTAACATTTTTATCCTCCCATCAGGGACAGATCTACCCATTACTACTGAACAAAGCAGCAGCATCTTGGCCCGGGGTCAAGCCCCTCCTCGTCCTGGCCCTGTTGTCCTCACAGGCTTTGCCCCCAGTTCTCCCACAGCCCCACTGCCCTGCGGCTGGGCTACTCTCCTGGGACTTCATGCACATGTGCATTGATCCATCCAGCAAACATTGCCACCAGGGAAGGCAGGAGATTGTGAAGGTTTGGAGGTAGGCTCTGGAGCCAGCCTACCTGGGTTTAACTCCCATCTTTGCCCAGCACCTTCCTGCATGTCAGGAACAGTATTTACACCCCCATTTCAGAGTGGTTGTGAGAACATAAATGATTTCAGAGATGTAAAATGCTCTAAATGGTGCCTGGCATATAGTAAGTATTCCATGAACTTTAGCCATTGTTATCTGCAATTAGGTACCATGCTCCATGCTAGGCATGGGGGATCCATGCTAAGGAAGATGGCCAAGGTCTCTGCTTTTGTGGAACTAATTCTAGATACTAAGTGCTCTGCAGAAAATAAAGAGGGTGTTATGATAGCAAGTGATCAGGGGGCGGGAGGTAGAGCATCATATTCAGTGGGTGAAGAAAGCCCCTGTGCAGTGGTTACCTCTGAGCCAAGACCTGAGTGGAGAGATGGAGCCAGGCATGACAGCATGGCTGTGTCAGGGTTGGTCTCTCAGAGGAAAGGAGCTTCGCATCTCAGAACTCATCACAGGCAGATGATTGTTTTTAGTGTCTCCTTTTTTTTTAAGGGCTGATAATACATTGGGATATATTTTGATCCTTTTATACCTTTGTTTTTGTAGTAGTCAAACAAGCACCAGGAGTCTTGTGGCTGGGGCTTACCTCTCCTCTTAATTCGTGTCATTAACTCGGTGGGACAATGGCCAAGTCAAGAAGGCCGTGTGGGTGCTGACATGTTTTTACTAATTTATTCTGCTTGATTTCCTGCTTTGTGGAACCTCTTCCTGATCCTCTTGGCTTTCCTTTCCTGCTCTCTTAAAAGCCCTTCCTTTTGTTGTTTTAAGTCATTGTCTCCTTGACATGAACAGCACTTTAGTGAACCAAATGCATAATTATATTGAGTGGAATGAAAAAGGAAACCTGAGTGTCCCATGGAGAATGAGTTTCTCCATGCACTGCAACCTTGGGCATCTAGAGAGGAGGACATCTTCCTGCTTCCTCTTCTCCTTTCTTCCCCAACTGAGAGAAGCCTGGGTAAAGGGAAAACAGGGTTGGCTGCCTTAGGAACTATGCTTTCAGCTGTGAACTGCGGCTGGGAAAAGGCTGCTCTGCTGTGGCCTCTTCTGTCCTGTAGAGGGAGGAAGGGCTCCTGTGTGCTCTTTACTGCCTCTTTTGGGTCTATGACCTTTCAGGGTGGGAAGGACACCGGAGTTATGCATGGGATGGAGAGGCTTTCTGTGAAGTCTCAGTGGTCCTGGTATGAAAATTTCAGGCTCTACGGAAACAAATAAGATGCAACCAGTTTCCAACAGGATCTAGGCCAGCTGCTTTCAAACTTTGACCATGACCCACAATTCACAACACGATCCAGCTACACATAAAATTATCTTTGTTCTTCCTCTGCGTGATGCATTGTGATATTTTCCATTCTATTCTATTTTTCTTAGTATTTGCCACCTATCTCTAAATTGATTCCACAGACTACTGAAGGGGTTAGACCTGAAGTTTAAAAAATGCTGTTAAATAACTCAAAGGCATTTTAGATCTTTTCCTGAATTTTCTGGTTCCAATAACATATCTATTTACATACCCAAATTACATCAAGAGGCTTAAAAACTTTTTACCACTTGATCCGGTAATTTACCTTTGATGAATCTACTCCAGGAAAGATTGTTATTAGGAGGGGGATCAAGGGGCCATCGGGCACAGTCTGTTTTCAGCCAGACATTTGATAAATTTATGGGAAAGACGAAAATATAAAAGCTGAATTTGATTTTAGACTGTGAAGGAAATTAAAAAATACCTAATTCGACTTCTTAATTCAAAGAATTAGATGTAGTCACAGCTGTTGACAGCTACACCCAAAGAGTATTTCTTAACAGCTCAGTGTAAACCTGGAGGAAAGCTCTGACAATACTCCACTGGCCTCCGGCTTAAGCCCTGATGCTTAGAACCATCTTATTACCAATGACTTGGACAAAGACATGGAAGACAGTTTAGCCAGTCTACAGATGGCAAGGTAAAGCATTTGGGTCAAAGAATTAGAATCCAGACAGGTAGGAAAGATGCAAAAACATAAACTATGTGGCAATTCAAAATGCAAATGGTACAAAACCTGGCCCGGAGCAAACATGAGGTTCTCCTCTGGGGTGCTGTTTCATGGCTTTCCTGGCCTCTACCCACTAGATGTCAGGACCACCAGATGTCTCCCCCCCCAGTCAAAAAGGTTTCCAGACATTGCCCAATGTCCTTCCGGGGACGAATGTCCCCTGTTGAGAACCACTGAGATAAACCAATGTACTACTAGGCAAAAGACCTAATGGATTTTGTTGACAGTAGATGTGATATAAACATTGCCAGCAAAAGTAGCAAAGCAAATGCAATCTGAGGCGGCATTAATACTACTGTTAATACTAAGAGTAACTGATCATTACTGAGTGCTTACTCTGAACCTGGCACAATGCCAAGGCCCTTATATGTTACCTTCATCACTTAATGCCCCACAAACCCTATGAGGCAGCAGTGCAATTGTCTCCATTTTTCAGAAGAGGACACTAATGTCTAGGGCCATTAAGTAACTAGCTCGAGGTCTCACAGGCAAGGTGGTCACTCCAGAGCCTGCACACTTGCCCACTGTGCCATGAGAGTTTTATAACCATCCACTAGGTGTACACATATGGTAGCACCCCATGAAGCAGCTAGTGCCCTCTTCATAGACCTGGAACATGGCTGAGAAGCAAGAAATAACTTACAAGTAACTATCCTAAAGCAGGACTTGCCCTGTAGCGGAGGTTCCAGCCTCTAGTCATCTCGTTGTCATAATTAATATAAAATTCTGGTATGTTTATTCTTGTATCAGCAGCATAATAGAGTAACTCTTAGAAGGATATCAACAAAAGTGGTTAAGAGCATGTGGTGGCACTTCAAGGGTTAAATTTCAGTTATCTGGAATCATTTTGCTTTGGGGGACCCGAATCCTTGAGCTCTGTGGCTCCAGGTCCAGGGGCAGAAGATACCAGGATCAACTTTCCCCTCCCCAGCCAGGACCTGCTGAATTGCCCCCTGAGGCTGAGGCATGAAATGAGGGGGCAGGGAGGCAGAAGGCCTAAAAACTGGACAGGAATCTTACCTAAGTCAGGGCCAGGTGGCACAGAAATGACTGAGAAGTGTCAGGGGACACATGAGCATAGGGAGTGGCAGCTGGGCAGTGACCTGTCCCCTTCTCTTCCCTAGTGGCCACCTTGGAGCTCAGGTCCGTGGACCTGCAGAGTCCCAGGAACAACAAGGAGCACCACACGCAGGAGATGGGCCTGAAGCGGCTCATCCTGCGCCGTGGCCAGCTCTTCACCCTGCGGCTGGGCTTCAACAGACCCTTCCAGCCCCAGACTGACACCATCAGCTTCGTGGCTGAGACTGGTGAGTTCACCCTGCCCCAAGGCCCTGCAAGTTCCCTCAAAACGGGGGTGTTAGCAAAGCCCACCTGCAGGGCTCCTGCCTCTCCCTCTGAGCCACCCTCCCCTCTGTTCTCCTGGGAGCACCTAGGACCCTCATGCTCAGGACCCTGTAGTGCTGTTAAGGAAAGATCTGGCCAAGTCAGCACACTGAGTAGTGGCAATAACAGCCAACTTTTAAATTCACAGCAAGCACTGTGCTAAAACTGCACATACGTTATCTCATTTAATCCCCATGACAAGACTTTCAGGTGGGTACTATTATGATCCCCATTTTACAGCTAAAAAAACTAAGGCCCAGAGATCTTAGTTTGTTCAAGGACACCCAATGGCAGTAAAAAGGCAAAAGGATTAGCAAGTAGTGGGAGATGGTGAGGGTCCTTTCAGTCCCCCTGGGATCATGCACCACATAGATTTTTGAGCCTCACTTTGGGATCATTCTCTCCTACACAGGACCTGAGCCCTCAGAGCTGCTGGGGACCCAGGCCACATTCTTACTCACCCAGACCCAGCATGGGAATGTCTGGAGTGCTTCTGACTTCACCATTGACTCCAACTCTCTCCAAGTCTCCCTTTTCACACCTGCGAATGCAGTCATTGGCCCTTACACTCTGAAGATAGAGATCTCTCTGGGCCAAGGTCACAGTGTAACTTACCCTCTGGGGACTTTCATCCTGCTTTTTAACCCTTGGAGTGCAGGTAGGACTTGCTCACAGGTTGTAATGCTGACCTGATCCATTGGGAAGGCTCCGTGAAGTTCCTTGGAGAAAACCCAGAAGATAAATCGCTCATGTAATAAATGTATTACCATGTGCTCTCACTAAGAATCATCTTTACAAAGAATTTTTAACACTATGATGAAAATATTCATGGTGTGATATTAAGTGAAATAGCTCAGGAAGTGAAGTGGAACATGATGATCCTAACTGTGTTAAATATATGTGCATAGAAAGAGAGCGGCCAGAACACACAATGTAATGGTGGGTGTCCTGAGTAGTGGGAAGGAGTGATTTTCATTGTCTCTCTTCTGTCCATCCATAGTTTTTGAATCTCTACAATAAGCTTGTCACTTTTACAATCAGGAAAAGATAATTTTTTTTTTTTTTGAGACAGTGTCTCACTTTGTCACCCGGGCTAGAGTGCAGTGGCATCATCATAGCACATTGCAACCTCAAACTCCTGGGCTTGAGCAATCCTCCTGCCTCAGCCTCCCAAGTAGCTGGGACTACAGGCACATGCCACTACACCCAGCTAATATTTCTATTTTTGTAGACATGGGGTCTCGCTCTTGCTCAGGCTGGTCTCGAACTTCTGGCCTCCCAGAGTGCTGGGATTACAGGTGTGAGCCACTGCACCCAGCCAAGATAATAATTTCTTAAAGTATAGATTATATTGCTGGCCTCTGGAAAAGCACATATTAGACTTTTAAGGGGGTCCAGTCTTAATTTCTGTTGCCATCAACCCACTGACGGCTCCTCCTGTCTTCCAGAAAGATACTGTCATTACTGGTTTTTAATTTTATTACTCTATTTTCTGGTTGGGGTTTTGCCCCCTCCACTACTCTTAACTGCTCAGAGGACGATGTCTACCTGCCAAGTGAAATATTGCTGCAGGAGTATATCATGAGGGATTATGGCTTTGTCTACAAAGGTCATGAAAGATTCATCACCTCCTGGCCCTGGAACTTCGGGCAGGTAACACTGTCACCTGGATGTGGGCCTGGG
>RJWJ010029630.1:0-20481 GCA_004363605.1 Indri indri | reverse complement strand
ACTTTTCCTGTAAAACCCAGCACTCACTTTGTTTCCAAGAGTGCACTTTGATTTATCGCTGTATGCATACTATTTGAAACAGCCAGTCCTTCAATATGGGTCCTGACTGGTTATCTAGGCCAAGTTAATGCACAGCCAAGCAGCCATAAGCCAAGTACACCACAAGTGTAATGTGAGTTTTGTAAAACCTGCATCTTTTCCACTTGGGCGTTGAGCTGTACTGACCAATCACAACTCCCCTGTACCAACCAATCAGAAGTATCCAAGCTTCGATCCTTCATTTGCATAAGAACTTTTGCAGTGAAACCCAGCTCATTTTGTACGCTAGAGCCCACCTTGTTTTACCGCTCTGTGCATCCTAAACAGCCAGTCCTTCAATATGGATACTGCCTGTTTATCTATGCCAAGTTAATACGCACCCAAGCAGCCATAACTCAAGTACACTGAAACTGTAATGCGAGTTTTGTAAAACCTTCATCTTTTTCACTTGGGAATTGAGCTGTAGTGACCAATCACAACTCCCCTGTACCGACCAAGCAGACCAAGCAAGATTCGATCCTTCATTTGCAAAAGAGCTCTTGCAGTGAAACACAGCTCTCAATTTGTTTGCTAGAGCCCACCTTGTTTTACTACTGTGTGCATACAATTTAAAACAGCCAATCCTTAAATATGGATACTAACTGGTTATCTACGCCAAGTTTATACGTAGCCAAGCCGCCATTAACCAAGTCCACGACAAGTGTCACTTGAGTTTTGTAAAACCTGCATCTTTTGGACTTGGGCGTTGAGCTGTCCTGACCAATCACAACGCCCGTGTACCTACCAATCAGAACTAAGCAAGTCACCATCCATCACTGGCACAAGAACTTTTGCTGGAAAACCCAGCTCTCACTTTATTTCCTAGAGTGCATTTTGTTTTATGGCTGTATGCATACTATTTAAAACAGCCAGTCCTGCAATATGGATCCTCACTGGTTACCTAGGCCAAGTTAATACACACCCAAGCAGCTGTAAGCCAAGTACACCGCAAGTGTAATGTGAGTTTTATAAAACCTAGATCTTTATCATTTGGACGTTGAGGTGTACTAATGAATCACAACTCCCCTGTACTAACCAAGAAGACCCAAGGAAGTTTTGATCCTTCATTTCCATAAGAATTTTGCAGGAAACCCAGCTCTCATTTTTGTCTGCTAGAGCCCACCGTGTTTTACCGCTGTGTGCATACTATCTTACAGAGCCAATCATTCAATATGGATCTGACTGTGTATCTATGCCAAGTTAATACACATCCAAGCAGCCATAAGCCAAGTACACCACAAGTGTAATGTGAGTTTTATAAATCCTGCATTTTTTTTACGTGAGCGTTTACCTGTACTGACCAATCACAACTCCGCTATACGAACCAGTTGGAATTAAACAAGTTTGGATCCTTCATTTGCATAAGAACTTTTGCAATGAAACCCAGCTCTCATTTTGCTTGCTAGAGCCCACTGTGTTTTACCGCTCTGCGCATATTATTCTAAACAGTCAGTCCTTCAATATGGATACTTACAAGTTATCTAGGCCAAGTTAATATGCACCCAAGCAGCCATAAGCAAAGTACACCACAAGTGTAATGTGAGTTTTGTAAAACCTGCATGTTTTTCACTTGGGCATTGAGCTGGACTGACCAATCACACCTCCCCTGTACTAATCAACCATAACTAAGGAAGTTTTGATCCTTCTTTTGCATAAGAACTTTTGCAGTCAAATTGAGCTCTCATTTTGTTTTCTAGAGCACACTGTGTTTTACTACACTGTGCATCGTATTTTAAACAGCCAGTCCTTTAATATGGATCCGGAGTGGTTATCTTGGCCAAGTTAATATGCAGCCAAGCAGCCCTAAGGAAAGTCCTCCACAACTATAATGTGAGTTTTGTAAAACCTGCATCTTTTTTTCACTGAGTCGTTGAGCCGTACTGACCAATCACAAGTCCCCTGTACTAACCAATCAGAACTATGCAAGTTTTGATCCTTCATTTCCATAAGAACTTTTGCAGTCATACCCAGCTCTCATTTTGTTTGCTAGAGACCATCTTGTTTTACTGCTGTGTGCATACAATTTAAAACAGCCAGTCCTTCAATGTGGATACAGACTGGTTATCTACACCAAGTTAATTCACAGCAAAGCAGCCATAAGCCAAGTACACCACAACTATAATGTGAGTTTTGTAAAACCTCCATCTTTTTCACTTGGGCCTTGAGCTGTACTGACCAATGACAACACGCCTGTGGCAACCAATCAAAACTAAGGAAGTGCAATCCATCACTGGCACAGGAACTTTTGCTGTAAAACCCAGTTTTCACTTTGTTTCCTAGAGTGCAGTTCGTTTATCGCTGTATGCATACTATTTAAAACAGCCAGTCCTTCTATATGGATCCTCACTGGTTTACTAGGCCAAGTGAATACACAGCCAAGCAGCCATAAGCCAAGTACACCACAACTGTAATGTGAGCTTTGTAAAACCTCCATCTTTTTGACTTGGGCATTGAGCTGTACTGACCAATCACAATGCTCCTGTACCTACCAATCAGAACTAAGCAAGTCGCAATCCATCACTGGCTCAAGAACTTTTGCTGTAAAACCCAGCTCTCACTTTGTTTGCCACAGTGCACTTTGTATTATCACTGTATTCATACTATTTTAAAAAGCCAGTCTTTCAATATGGATCCTGACTCATTATCTCAGCCAAGTTAATACACAGCCAAGCAGCCATATGCCGAGTACACCTCAGAGTGTACTGCGAATTTGGAAAACCTGCATCTTTTTAACCTTGGGACTTTCAGAGCTCACCTGAACCAACCAATTAGAGCTCACCTCCCTCGACCAATCAGAGCTGAGCTTTAACAACCAATGAGAACTAAGCAGTTTTCAATCCTTGATTTGCATAGACTGACCAGATTAGGAAGCTGGACAAGATCCTTTGCTATATAACGCAGCCCATACTTTGTTCTTTGGAGCACTCCTTGTTTTACTACTGTTTGTATACTGCTTACTGTAATAAAGTCTCTTTACTGCACATTCCATTTTAGAGAACCTTTGTGCATTAAACTTACTGGTTTTTCAGACAGAATCATTCTGTACATAGGTTCATCTGCCTTTTAAGGGAGGTATCACTTTTTTGCCCATTTTATACACTTTGCAGTTTCATAATGATGGTAGGTTGGTGCCGCCTTGTGACAGAAGCTTGAACTGCAGTTTGAACATCACCGAGCAGGAAGGTGGGAAGGTAGGGAAGTGGCTCAAGCCCACCCTATAAAGCTTTCTGGAAATTTGGGTGGAAACCAACACGCCGCCAGTGTTCATGTCTACTGATGGCCTCCAGACAGAAAGTTCAGTTTCTTACTGTGCTATAGAGAAACCTTTATGTGAGAGGAATAAAAAGATTTATTTTTATTTTTATGCTTTTAGATTTATGGATAAATAGCCATAGACGTATAATTTTTATAACACATATTTACTCCTATGATGACCATCTTGCCCTATAAATATATTTCTATAATGACACTTTTTGATTACATTGCAACAAAATTTTAATATGTTTAATATGGACTTGCTCTTTCATCATATGATGCCCTAAACTTTACTTCCCCAGTACCTTAGTTGTGAAAATTCAATTCCCTTACCGTGGTTTCTGTTAATATTAGACACTAGTATTCTGAATACTCACCTATTTTGTATGCAAAGATCTTTTAAAACATTTCTTTGTAAGTTCCTGAAGTGTCCTTTCCAAACAATAGAAATTATAAAATTTTTTATTGACATAATAAATTCAAAATACTATTACTCTCAGCAGGGCAACTCATAGCGTGGGTTTAGAAAGAATGCTCAACACAAAAGATTAGAATAGTTTTATTGAAAGAAATTTTATTTTATTCTCCCAAGCGAGGGAAGGGTGGGACACAAGAGAAAGAAAGTTTCAGCAGGGAGGATAAGGAGTTCAAGGTTTCTATTGGGCATAAAGTGGGCGGGGGGTGGGGGTGTTATTCCTGCAAACTGATAGCAGAAGATGGCTGTGAAGCACCTGTGTCTGTTTTTCCTTTTTCTTTTTCTTTTCTATTAGGCTGGTTCACCAGGGTCATTAGAATGTGGTCTTTCCAGAGCTGGGGTTGGCCCAAGGCCCCCTCCTTCTATTTTCTCAATTCTTTTCAAGTGCTGTGAAAACAAAACAAAACTCTGCAGGTGGACAACATTAAAGACAGCAACTTGAGCCACAGGCACTTAATCAAACAAGGGGCTGGGATCTTTCTCTTCAAAGGGACAATTAGGTCCACTTTTTTCTTTCTGTTAGTTTCTCTTTCTCTGTTAGATAGTGAAAGGTGGCATTACTAATAACCTATCTAACAGAGGAAAATGGCCTATGTAACAGAAACTCAGGGAAATAAACTCACAGCACATTATTGTCCCTTTGAAATGGAAACTCACAACACAACTGCCTTTTGCTTGTTTAATTAAAACACCTGTGGCCTAACCCATGCTCTCCAAGTGTTCTTTCTCAGCCATGAAGAACCCTAAGCAAACAGTAGTACAATAGGGTTGCCAGCTCCCTGCTCCAGCACTCTGCTTCAGTTCCTACCAAAAAAACCAGATTTCGAGGACGTCGATAACCCATCCTCACACAAAAAGAAAAAGATATAAAGAACTCCCTGAAATCTCACAGCTGCTTCTGATATCAGTCTGCTGAAGCAGAGAAAAAGGGCATTTTTGCCCTTTGAATGCAGCAAATAACTTTCCTCAGCTGCCCCAGCACTACCTTCTACATTTTCTTCAGTGCTCCCCCCTCTCTCCTCTCCAACCCTCTATCTCTATTTTTTTTTTTTTTTTGACAAACAGTCTTGCTCTGTTGTCCAGGCTAGAGTGCTGTGGCATTAGCCTAGCTCACAGCAAACTCAAACTCCTTGGCTCAAGGGATCCTCCTGCCTCAGCCTTCTGAGTAGCTAGGACTACAGGTGTGTGCTACCATGCCCAGATAGTTTTTTCTATTTTTAGTTGCCCACCTAATTTCTTTCTATTGTAACTAGAGACAGGGTCTCGCTCTTGCCCAGATTGATGTCAAACTCCTGATCTGAAGGGATCCTCACGCATTGACCTTCCGGAGTGTAGGGTTACAGGTGTGAGCCACCATGCCCGGTCTCTATCTCTATCTCTATTGCTTTCTTTCTTTCTATAGAAAATAAATAAACTTTTTACTTCCTTCTATCCTAAACTCTGTGTGAGAATTCTATCTCTAACTGTCTGTGAGCCCCTAGTATAAGTTTCCACCCTAAAAGATAGTTTATTAGCAAGGCCATCGTTTCAATTGTAATTTATATTCCTAACATTACAGCAAGAATGTTCCTGTTTCTACACACTTTAGAAAACTGAGAATGGTAGCTAATCTCAAAGGCAAAATTCATCCCTCAACTTTGTCTTCCTTGTAGCTCATTTTGTTGCCTATCTGGAGTCACATCCTATGGATGTGACATAATCAATTTTCATAACCTTATGTTTTTCAGAGTGTTCTGATATTCTCTATTATCTACACTGTGTGGATGGCATCTTTTCAGAGTCTCTGCCCTGATGAAGGGCACACTTCAGGGCAGAGTTCAAGTGGCTGTTTCCACTGGTGAACTGAGTGTATCCTCTTGGAGCCCAGGAATGGTCTTATGAGAATTCCAGTATTGTGATAACATGACATTGTCAATGTATGAGTGTGTGTGTAAGCTTGTAGGTGCATGTCGCTCAACACACAGCATTTTCCTCTGCTTCCTTGTGCCCCTCCATGGCATTGTTTGTCAAGATTATAGCCTCTGCTTTCTTGTAATTAGCAATTGCTTGGTATATATTTAGTTCTTTATAAGTTGTTAACCTACCTGAATTCATTTGTTTAAGGACTGTCACTAGAAAAAGCATAGTTTTGGATTTTGCTTCAATAGGAAATCTACAAATACTTTTCTTTTAATAGATGAGTCAAGCCCATCTATCTTGATTGATATAATCAAAGTCTTTGGTCATTTAGGTTCAGTTCTCTTATATTGTTCATAAAAACAAAGAAATTATATAGTCTTTCACTAGGTCATGTGTTTTATTTGTACTCCTTATTTATTTAGCATTTAGCAAGTTTATTGTTTTGTTCCAGTGGTTGGTTTTATATTAAATCCTTAACTATACTACTTAATATGCTTGATATGAAATGAAGTCTTACTGATGACTAGAGAAATGGTCAAATGATATAAACAGATAATTCACATTAAAAAATATAAATACATATTAGACTTTCAAAAATATTCCAAAGTACAATGACTAAGGAATGCAAACTAATACCCTAGGCTTTCATGCTGAGTGAGAAAGGAAAATTGCTGAAAAAATATGTATAATGTGATAACTTTCGGAAAGAACGTATGTAAATGAACATGTTTTGTATAATATAGTAATGTGTAGAACCATGCCTTCCCCTTAATAGATGTATGTGACCCTGTAGTAGTGAGTTACCCTGAGTGAACCTGACCTTGCTCATCTATAAAATGGGCATAATAACATTTACTTCAGAGGGCCATTATGAGAAGAAATCAGCAAACCTATAGAAAATATGTGATACATGACACTTCAATAAACATTTGTATGGTCTCCCCTGTGATCTCCCTCCCACAAGAGATGACTTAAATATGAACATCTCACAGACATCAATTGGATTTGATCCATCAGGAAAAGAAATGTACACACATTTATATAACGTATAAGCTTTGGTGCCATTTCTTTGTAGGGTGAGACACCTGAGGATGGTGAAAATGAGGAAGCAAATTATTGCCTTCTTACTTTTCATTTGATGTCCTTCCTTACCATCTTCTTTTACCTTTTATTTGGACCCTGGACTAGCAGCCTGCCATTGAGGCCCAGAGAGGAGACAGTACAGAATGACAAAGCATGGAGATGGGTCTGCTGTATAACACACTAAAATCAGGGGATCTGGACCCCAATACCAGGTCTTTCCTTGTGTGCAGGACCATGGAGAGCCACTTCTCCTATGCTGGCCTCAGCCTTTACACAGGAAAATATTGTATATTGTAATGGTTAAGGACATGGACTTTTGAGTCAGTAAAGTGAGGAGAAAATTTGGACACAATTTAATCACTGTTTTCATGATCCTTAGGAAATGAATCTCCAGATAAATGAAACCCATATGAAATGTATGTGTATATATTAAATATGATTGCAAAGAGAATAGAATGGGAGGAACTGCACAAAAATTATACGCTCTTCAAAATTAATGAGTAGAGAGGCCAGTTATTATTGCTTTATCTCTGGACTCGACTATGCTTTCTACATTCTAACTTAGCGTGGATATTCTTTGAAGTCAGAATTAAACTTCATTGAAAGGGGTGCTATGAAATATTTCAGACATACACAGATTATAGCATATAAGAGATTTCTATGTACTCACGTTGGCATATATAAAATTACATGTGCAATTGAAACTCATGTTGAAGTCTAATGTAATTACAATCCTCCTTTTTTTCCCAGAGGTAACCAATATGTAGAATTTGGGTTTTACATTTTTAAGACATTTCTCTGTAATTTTATTGCATACATATATATTTGTAAGTGACATATATTATTTTTTGTGGCATGGTTTTATCTGTAAATGACTCATTACCTCATGGAAAAAGGAAGGAAGAAACATGAGGAGAACAAATACACACTCACATCTCATCACTGGGACCTGCCATATATGCTTCCCTGTCATGTGCATTCTCTTTCAGACTTACTGAAATAGACACACTGATTCTCTTAGTTTATGTGTTGTCGGGAGCATGAATAGCATCAGCAGATTGTATTTTCAAACCTTTTTTGCCAGATGTGTTCTAAGTCTTACAGTTTCCCTGGAGCCAACTGGCCTAAAAACAATGTCTCAATGTGTCTTAATATAAAACATATTCCCATTTGTCTAGGCTGAATTTTCTGTCTTCTGTTCTCACTCTAACTCCTCTAGGCCTGTTGTGTACATCCAGAAGGTAACCTGCACTGTGCTGGCAAAAGAAGACAGGGATTGGGTGCTTTAGTTTTCATGTGTCCAGACTACTAACCAAATCCCATTTAGAACTTGATCTGATTTTGTACTGCAAGTGCCGGGCATGTGTATATTTTCCTTTCTCTTTATTATTTTTAATCGCACAGGTAAGTCACCACACAGGTGTTTGGATTCACATGTGTTGATTGCTCGTGGGTCCCTGAACTGAATGGAACTGTGACTCCACTTTTACCCTTCAACCCACTGTGTCAGGATTCTCCCCCTCTGGCAGCTGTGGTGCTGAGCCCTGGGCAATTTCATGCAGCCCCTGCCCCTTTCCCTCCCCTGTGGCAGTCACTGCTTGACTAAGCAGGTGGGCAAAGAGAGGAGCCTGCTGTCAATCCAAGTGGCTTCATCTGGGACAGTGCAGAGAGAATCATGTTGTCAAACTACTTTCATCTCATGACTTCACTAAAGTCCCAGGATGTCGAGACGTCATCTGACTGCTGAATGTAAAGTTCATTGGAGAGACGGGATTGCCTTTCCCCTGGGTGTCTGTAATTTCCCTGAAGCTGCCCAGTTGTGACTGTCATGTGGGGAAAGTCACACATTAGCTCTGGGCCTGCCTTAGTACCTCATTCTCTTGGCTGAAGCTGAGTCACCCCCCTGTGGGAAGGGGTGGGGAAATAATAATCATTATTTTCACTTCCAAATCCAACACACTTTTGTTGTAGATAGAATGGAAAAGTTAGGATAGCAAAAAAAAAAAATCATTAGAAACTATTAAAAGGCTACTGCTTATGTAGAAGCACTGCTAACAGTTGAATATATATACAGTCACACCTCACTTAACGATGGGAATATGTTCTGAGAAATGCATCCTTAGGGGTTTCGTGATAGTGCAAACATAATAGAGTGTACTTGCACAAACCTAGATGGCATAGCCTACTACACACCTAGGCTATATGGTATGGCCTATTGCTCCTAGGCTACAAATCTGTATGGCATGTTACTGTACTTAATATGGTAGGCAACTGCAACACGATGATAGGTATTAGTATATCTAATCATACATAAACATAGAAAAGGTACAGTAAAAATAGTATAAAAGATAAAAACTGGTACACCTATAGAGGGCACTTACCATGAACAGAGATTGCAGGACCGGAAGTTGCTCTGAGTGAGTCAGTGAGTGAGTGGTGAGTGACCGTGAAGGCCTAGGACATTACTGTAGACTTTATAGATACTGTACACTTAGGGTACATTCAACTTACACAAAATATTTTCTTCAATAATAAATTCACCATAGCTTACTGTAACTTTTTTACTTTATAAACTTTTCAATTTTTTAACTTTTTGACTTTTTTGTAGTAACACTTAGCTTAAAACACAAACACATTGGACAGCTGTACAAAAACATTTTCTTTCTGGCCAGGCACGGTGGCTCACGCCTCTAACCCTAGCACCCTAGCACTCTGGGAGGCCGAGGCAGGAGGATCGCTCAAGGTCAGGAGTTTGAGACCAGCCTGAGCAAGAGCAACACCCCGTCTCCACTAAAAATAGAAAGAAATTAGCCGGACAACTAAAAATATATATAGAAAAAATTAACCGGGCATGGTGGCACGTGCCTGTAGTCCCAGATCCTCAGGAGGCTGAGGCAGGAGGATCGCTTGAGCCCAGGAATTTGAGATTACTGTGAGCTAGGCTGATGCCATGGCACTCTAGCCCAGGGCAACAGAGTGAGACTCTGTCTCAAAAAAAAAAAAAAGAACTAAGCAAGTTTCAATCCTACATTTGCATAAACTGACCAAATTGAAAAGCTGGGCAGGAGTTTCTGCTGTATAACCCAGCCCTCATTTTGTTCTACGGAGGGCACCTTGTTTTACTGTTGTTTGCATACTGTTTACTTAATAGTCTCTTTCCTCCAAATTTATTTTTGGAGAACTTGAGTCCACTACACTTACGAGTTTTTCAGACGGAATGATTCTGTACATACGTTCATACACTGGGTTTTGAGGGAGGTATCATATTTTTGCTCATTGTATACACACCTCTTTACGGAGTTCAATATTGTGGGTACGTTGATGCCCCCTCATGACAGAAGCCTGAATTGCAGCTTGAACATCACTGAGCAGGAAGGTGGAAGGGAGGGGCTGTGGCTCAAGCCCACCCTACGGAGCTTTCTAGAAGTTTGGGTGGAAACGAAGGCACTCCCAGCGTTCAGGAATACTGACAGCCTCCACACAGAAACTTCAGTCTCTTACTACGCTTAAGAGAAACCTGTAGGTGAGAGGAATAAAAGATCATTTAGATTTTTGTGATTTGAGGCTTCTGGATATATAGCGATACACCTATAATTTTTATAACCCACGTTTGCCCTGGTTATGACCATCATTCCATGTGAATACATTTCTATAAAATATTTTGAATTACTTCATGACAAAATTTTAATATTTTTAATATAGACCTGGTTTTTCATGGTATGATGCTCTAAAGCTCTAAACTTTATTTCTCCACTAGGGGGTCCCACGTGTGTTACGGTCGCAGCACTCGCGGGAGGTGCTGGCGCTGGGATTTGTGAGCCTGCCCCGGTCCAGAGTGCGGAGGTGTTCCGTGGCCGCAAGGACGTCACCATGCCTAAAGCACCAAAGGGAAAAAGTGCAAGACCGAAAGAAAAAGTCATCCATCCATATAGTAGAAAAGCAGCTCAAATGAAAAGAGGCCCACAAACAAGAAAAGAAGGAAAAATTGAAGAATGAAAAGGCCTTGCGTCTCAACCTTATCGGTGAAAAGCTTCAGTGGTTTCAAAATCATCTTGATCCCCGAAAAGTGAGATATTCAAAGAAAGATGCTTGTGAATTAATTGAAAGGTATTTAAATCGATTCAGCAGTGAGCTGGAGCAGATCGAGTTACAGAACAGCATCAAAGGCAGGCGGGGAAGGCGGCACTGTTCCCGGGAGACAGTCATCAAGCAGACGATGGAGCGTGAGCGGCAGCAGTATGAAGGTTATGGCCTCGAAATTCCAGACATCGTGAATGCGAGTAATCTGAAAACTTTCAGGGAATGGAATTTGGATCTGAAGAAATTGCCAAACATCACAATGAGAAAAATTTGTGCTAATGATGCAGTTCCCAAGAAGTGCAAGAAGAAAACTATTATAATTCTAGACGAAGAGTTTCGGGCTTTGAAACTAAAAGATGAATCAAGCGACTCAGATGAGGAAATGACTGCGGTGGCCTAATTGTCTTTCCTTGAATTGAAAATAACTAGTTTGAGACCTGTAAGTTATACTAACTGATTATCATACATAATTGTCGAGATGCAAGAATTTGTTATTTAGCTCATTTTCTTACATGATGGGAGTTTCATTTGCAGTTTCAAAAATGGTGTTAGGGTTTTTATTTAGAAATGAAGATTGCTTTTTATTTACATTAAATTGCTAAAATAGAAGTGATCTGCAAAAACTGTTTAAGCTGAATTTCGGGGGTGGGGAGCAATATGAGTGAAGACAAAAAATGTTTTAATTTTTTTCTCATGTGTATTTAGGATTATGTAATCTGACATTTTAGGAAATGGACAGTAACCTGTTTTCTCAAAGGTTCCTGTGGATACTTCTTGAGCTGTGATGACAGCAAAATTGTCTTTCAACAATTGTGTCACGCTAATCCTCCTCTTAAACATTAAGCCCTTTTTCTTTTATTATAAAATAGGGGGAAAATGTGATATGGAATTTGTATACACTTATGGATTGTACATTATTACTTTCTGAGCCAGAGTTAAATGGTAAAAACAATAAACTGATTATTGATCTCCCAAAAAAATACTTTATTTCCCCCACTACCTTAGTTAGGAAAATTCAATTCTCTTACCATGATTTCCATTAATATTACAGACATTAGTACACTTAACTCTCAGTGCATATATATACAAATGTCTTTTTAAACATTTTTTATAAGTTCCTGAAGTGTCCTCTCAAAACCCTGGAAACTAAAATTTTTCATTAACATAATGAATTCAAAATACTATTGCTAATTTATATTCCTAACATCACAGGAAGAAAGTTCCTGTTTCTGCACGCTTTAGAAAACTATGAATGGTAGCTAAACTCTCAAGCAAAAATCATCCTTTGATTTTGTCTTCATAATAGCTCATTTTGTTGCCTACCAAGAATTCCATCCTATGGACGTGACATGATCAATTTTCATAACCTTATGTTTTCCAGAGTGTTCTGATATTCCCTATTATCTGCATTGTGTAGATGGCATCTTTTCAGAGTCTCTGCCCTGCTGAAGGGGACACTTCAGGGCAGAGTTCACGTGGCTGTTTTCACTGGTGAGCTGAGTGTGTACTCCTGGAGCCCAGCAATGGTCTCATGAGAATTCTAGTATTGTGATCACACAACACAGTCAATGTATGAGTGTGTGTGTAAGCGTGTGGGTGCATGTCACTCAACACACAGCATTTCCCTCTGCTTCCTTCTGACCTCCATGGCATTGTGTCCCATTGGGTCTCCTCTCCAAAATTCAGGCTGTGAACAAAAGTTCTCCAAAAAGGAATTTAGAAGAAAGACTTTATTCCAGTGACCAGTTTGCAAATGAGGAAGATACAGAATTCAACATAAAACAAAGGTGCTGTCCCAGAGAACAACGGGAGGGTTTGTCCTTTATAGAGAAAGATCCTGTGCAAGTTCCCACTCAGATCAACTTATTCAATTGAAGGATTGCACCTTGCTTAGTTCTGATTGCTCGATGCTTGCTAAGTTCTGATTCCTTGATGTAGATAACAGCCTGTTAGGTTGTTCAAGCAGCATGAACAGGAACAGGCAGCTATGAAAGTTCCAAAGTTAAGCAGAGGTGCGGGTTCCCCCAGAACTTAACTGAGTACATGTGTGACCTCTAGTCAGCAAATGGCTGTTTGGCTCTAGTTTTAATTTAGGCCCAGTTTGCCACTCAGAATTCATCTTGAGGGATTGGCTCTTTCAAGCTTAACAAGGCTCAGAAGTAAAAGAAGAGAATTATCAGAACGGCAGTCTGTAAACTAGATCCTTATCTGCGTCCTTATCTACATCCTGAAGATAAACTGGTGCAAGGTAAATGGTTGGTGCAAAGGGTAAGCACCTATGGAGCCCTCTGATAAGTATTGCCACACTGACACCCATAAAAGTGTGTCATTTAGACTCCCCAACAGAAGTTATGTGAGAAAACACACAGGGGAGTGAAGGAAGTAATAATGCTGGCATGCTGGCACAGAGAGAACGCCCTGGATTTTGATGTGGCCCCCTCTGAAGCCACTGCCACAATTGGAAGATGAGAAAATAATCAGAGGAAAATCGAATTTTACACAAGTCAAACCCAAAGTAACATGCGGGTTGGGGTTAGAAGAGAAAGGTTTCTGCTTGGAGGAACACACGATCAGCAGGGCCGGGATACAGCTATAGTTTTATATAAATACATGTTTATATAAAACATGCATTATGGCCTTTGTATGAAAAGTTTGATCATTACTGTGGTACAACAGAAGCCCAAGACAATATGATATTTTTAATAGCTTTCTTGCAATATAATTTACAGACAACAAAATACATGCATTTTAAAGGTCGAATTGTATGATTTTTAGTAAATATATAGAGTTGTGCCACCATCTCCATGATCGAGTTTCAGACATTTCCATCACCCAACAAAGTCCGAGGGTGCTTGAACACAGTGAAACCTGAACACACTCCCAAACCCAGGAACCACACATAAGCTATATGTCTTTGTGGATCTGCCTATTCTAGACATTCTATATAAATGGAATCATACTCTATTTGGTCTCTCACATCTGACTGCCTTCATTTCACATAATGTTTTCAAGGTTCATCGGTGTTGCAGCATACATCAGTGCTGCATGCCTTTTTATTGCCGATTAAGACACCATATTCCACCCACGTGTCAACTGATACACATTTATGTTGTTTCTGCTCTTTGGCTATTATGAATGAGGATTCTGCGTACACTCAGATACAAGTTGTTAGCTGTTTTGCAGACATATGTTTTTATTTCTTTTGGCAGTGTACCTAGGAGTGGTGTTGCTAGGTCATCTAGTAACTGCTATTAGCCATTTGAGGAATGGCCAGACTACTCTCATAGGCCTGACAGTCATGAGTACAGACTTAATCTGTTGCTTTTCTCATGAATAGACTGGGGTTAGGGGTTTTGAGAAAGAATACCACAGAGTTGAAGTGCCCTTCCTATCACATCATATCTGGGTTTATATAACACTCACATGATGTCACTGGTGATGTTCACTTTCTTCACTTGGTTAAGGTGCTGTTTGGCAAGTTTCTCTAGTGTGCAGCAACTATTTTACATCCCTACACTCTGTTCTTTAGAAGTGAGTCACTAAGTCAGCCCTGCCCTTAGGGAGCTTAAACTTCACCTCCTGAAGTGCCAGTAGCCACATGTATTATTTAGAATTACTTGATCAAGACAATTTTCTTCTCTCACCGGTTTCTTTATCAAAACAAACATGTACTTATATCAGCATGGATTCATGTGCACTTACTTTACAGTTGGGATATTTTACTGAATGAAAACATCCCAAAAGACATTCCAGCATCATGATTTGTGTGGTGCACGAAAATAATTTTGACCTAACAGTCAGGAGACTGCAAGAGTTCCCTCTCACCACCATATTTCGGCACAGTTATTATCGGGGGTTCGTGACATCCCCAATAAAGATAGGGTCCCCTGGCAGACTGTGTTGCAAGAGATGAATGAAACACAGACGTAGAAACAGAAATAATATTTAAGAAAGCAAGGAAATCAGGGGACCACCAGCACTCTGGTGCCAAGGTGGCAGCAACTGAAACCCAGCACTTGCTTTTTATTCTCTTTGCTATGCTGCAAAATACAATGATCTCATGTGAAAAAATCACGGGGTACAATGATCAAAGGTCTTGGGGCTCCCCCCAAAATCACAAGGTGTACTAGCTAATTTCCTTCTCCTTTCTGGAAGTGAAAAACACATAATTCTTCAGTAGGTACAATCCTTTTGATCAAGGTAAACTAACTAATTTTATCCCAAGCTCAAGCTATGTACATGGATATCAATCTCTAACTTCAGTAGCTGTGACCCATTTGATCAAGGAACAAAGAAACTACATGCTTTCCACTGGGAGACTGGTTTTACATTAACTGAGGCAGTGTTGAGAGAAAGGGAGAGAAGGAACTTGGCCCAGTGTTAAAACAATGGAAGCCCTGAGACCCTTCTCCCGGGCTGACATATGGCAATCTACCTCTACAGCCATGAGAAGTTTTCATGTCAGGCCGCCTGCGGCTTTTCAGGCATGAGACCCCTTAGGCTCTGAGGTTGGAGCACGCTTTGTTGTACTCCCAGATCGCTGATATATGTCCCCCAACTAGACAGTTAACATCTGCCCTTATTTCAGGCTTCTGCTCGGGCAATTCCTTCACCTCCTCTCCTCTCACAGCCTCAGGCACAGCATCCCTAAGTCCCTGTGGTCTTAATCCCATCAAGTTATATTGTCTAATAATGGTATATTATGCAGTGCTTTTAGGCAATATATTTAACCATGGCAAAGTATGAAACATGACAATTTCAGATTATTTTATTGCATACTTAGTAATCCCTTCAGAAAGAAAGAAAACAATAGAGAAGCAGAGGTTATTGAAGTGGCCATAAAAAATTATTGTTAACATGCAGTAAATTTATTTCCAAAATTCCTTTTGTGGAAGCGACAGTATGAGATGTGTTCAGGAAAATGTGTGCTTCATTTGAAAGCACAGTGTCTATAGCTCAGTCTTCACATTATCTCACTCTGACTCTATGGAAGCTATTTTTACAGCTCCAGTTTTTAGGTAAATAGAGCATTTAAATATAATTTTCATCTGTTTGGAAGCAAGTGAATTTTGTCTTGGGAAGAGAAGGCTTTGTCTCCATTTGGACCTTCATTTCAACACTCTTGATCTATGAATGTGACAAACAGGTGGCTGTTGGCTTTGTGGAGGAGCATTTTAGTGGAGGGTAGGAAAACAGAGCCCCATTGGATAAGGAACAAGGACTGAGGTGGAGGGAGGTGCAGGGAGGTGTGAGTTGAGTATGGAGAATTCTTCTCCCCTTTGCAAATGGGTGACTTATATGTAAAGGGGACGGTAAGTAGAGATGTAGAGAGGGGTCCAGGGCATTAAATTACGTTTGTAAGTCATCAATGATAAGAGACTGTGTCAGGCTGAAATATTAGTGGGAAGGAGCCATCTCTTCTTAGATCTGCCATCTGAATTCCCCACACCCCTCTCTCCACAAATTACTTCCCAGCTCCCATTCTGGAAATGCCTGAAACTTAACCAAAGGGATGGTGTAGAGTTTGGCCTTACTGGCTGTTAACTGTAGGGATGGGTGGATGGATGGGTGGATGCATGAAGTGCCAAACATGTGCTGGTAATTCATGGAATTTTATCTCCCAGTGCAGAGCCCTTCACACAAGTGACTGAACCGTGGAGTTGGGTGGCTGAGAGGATGCAGCTTCTCAGGTCTCTGCCACTGATGGCAGCAAGAGGGGAGCACTCAGCTGCAGTGTGCAGAAGCAGGTTTTGGGCAGAACTATATCACACCTTGCATCTTGGAGGGTTCCATCCTGATCCGTGAGGTCACAGACAGGCTTGCTATCCATCAGGGGGATGAGATTATGGTCTGCACAGAAGCATGTTGAGGTCTAGGCTCTTGTGTTATTCAAAAAGATTCCAGAAAGTGTAGTATGGGTCCTCTCTAAACTTGACCTCAACATATGTCACTGAGACATTCTTAACACATTGACTGCCACACTAGAAAAAAATAATTTCCCCAGGGCCACGGTGTCTTATTACGAAAATAGAATAAAAACTTCAAAAACAAAATGATCCTTTCTAATTTAATGGAAAATTTGTTATTTTTTATTGTTTTCTCTATGCGAGTTATAGGCAACTTGAAAAATAGTTCATGCAGCTCAAGGTAAAGAGACATGAGAATTACATATGCTTCACCTGGCCCAAGGCTCAAAACTAGAGTGAGTTAAATACAATTCACATGGCAGTCAATGTGTTAATCTCCTTCTAGGCATATGCACTGTTCAGAGAAGCCCCCAGAGGCCACGCGCGCACACACGCGCGCGCACACACACACACACACACACACACACACATCCTGGAGCCTACTTGCCGGCAGCGGCACTTGGAAAACTTGCAGTCTCATGTGCCATCACTCATTTTTTTGTTTGTTTGTTTTGAGACAGGGTCTCACTCTCTGTCTCCCAGGCTAGAGTGCCGTGGCATCAGCCTAGCTCACAGCAACCTCAAACTCCTGGGCTCAAGCGATTCTCCCGCCTCACCCTCCCTAGTAGCTGGATCTACAAGCATGCAACACCACACCCGGCTAATTTTTTCTATTTTTAGTAAAGTCGGGGTCTCGCTCTTGCTCAGGCTGGTCTCAAATTCCTGATCTCAAGGAATCCTCCCACCTCAGCCTCCTAGAGTGCTAGGATTACAGGTGTGAGACACTGTGCCTGGCCTCATTCATTGTTTATTTTTTGCAATAAAAAAATATGCAATGATGATTATAGGAGCATTTTGTATATGAGGGAATTTTTAAAGTCATCTTAACATTGAGCTAAGTATGATGACAGTGAAAAAATTTCCACGCGTTATGTCATTAAAGTGTAAAAAGAAACTATTGAGGATTCCAGTGTGGTGTGTGTGTGGGGAAGTCTACACTGTCTCATGCTGCTTACGTGGATGTCACTTAGTACAACCTTTCCAGGTTGATTTACTAATTTCTATTACAGTACGGACCTCGAACTGTATGCGTCTGAGGTCTGCTCCCTCAAGCACTCATCCTCAGCATGACACCTGTCCCTATATTAGTGCATATTCCTCACCATGTAGGCCACCTGGGGACTCCACTTTCTACAGCACTGACCCAGACTCCCTTGTCTTTACACAGTAGGAAACTGAAGTCCAATGAGGTTCTCTGACTTGCAGAACGAGAGGCAGGACTAGCAGCCTGGCTTCAGAGGTGAAGATACAGATTCCAGTAGTGACCATGGTCAGCAGGAAAGTGAGATTTACTTGAGTACAGTGAGATGTGCAGTTCAGTGTCACACAGTCCACACGGGGACATATAGGGTGCCAGGCTCGGCTTTTTCACTCAGTACAGGATGCTCCCCAGCCAGGTTTCTTAACCTCTGTACATCATTGTTTCTCCAGCTACAAAATGGTGTAGAGATCATATCCTTTACCTCCCAGGAATGCTGTGGGAAATACATGACACAGGAAAGCACCAGCATTCAGGAAACATGAGTCCCCATGGCTCCCTGAGGTCATGGGTCCTGCCTGCCCTTGTATGGGACTTTATGTTCCTCCTACCCTATGTTGATGCCCAAATGGTCATTCAATTACTAAATAATACAAGGACTTATATAATATTTACTCAGTTCATCAAAGACAGATTATGATATTCCCCAGTTTAGATTGGAAAATAGTTCCTTGGAAATCATTGCGCCTTTCTTCCCATCTAAGGTCTCAAAAGTGTTTTCCCAGATGGGATCTCACTCATCTCTATATGGATCTGAGAGGCGTGACCCAAAAACAGCCAACACAGGGGAAATGACTTACCTAAGGCCTTATAATGTGCCTGGCCCCCAGTGTTCTATCGCATTGTTCTTCTGCAAAGCCTCATCTTGCTGGGTTACATTCCACGTATTTTTCTTGAGAAATTAACATAGAAGATAAAAAATGGGATGAAAAAGTACATGAAATAAAGTGAAATGGGCTGATGGTTTTGATGGTTTTCAACCCTATGAAACTGGTTCAACGATTGCTTTCCTTTTTCTAAGTAATCTGACAAATCACTCCCACACGAAGTAATGACACACGAGTTAATACATGATGGAAACTTATACGCGTCCCTTAACATTTCCATGTGATCATTATGTAATCATGCTATTTGGGTTATGCCAAAGGAATCTTCTTTAAGGGAAGGACTGGTATGGGATAGGAAGGGGACTAAGATCTATTGAGTATGGTATGTACCACATGCTGTGTGCGATGCTTAAAATATTTTGTTCTTTTGCTTCTCGGAACAATTGCCTTTAATAGCTATAATTGTTTCCATTTTACAAGTGAGAAAAGACAAACTGAAAAAATTATGTAATTTTTAAAATTCTTGCTGTTAGCATAGAGATCACAGAAATGCTAATCCTGAGCCAGAGCTCTCCTCGTATCAGGTACCGCATCCTTTCACTTTGTGGCCATGCAGGGCTTAGGAATGCATGTTTTTGAACTGTCTGTGCATGTTATCCTTGACAATTCATGCATGTTTGGATGGGCACTAACACTTTTCTCACTGCAGGTAGACATTTTCAACAAACAGAAGAGTCTAGATCTCAGAAGAGAGACCTGGGACATGAATTTTTGCTGGAGTGTCTAGCAAATAATATTCACCCAATAAAGATTTGTTGAAATAACAGATCCATGGATCGGTGAAGGGTATTAGATTTAATGCATGTCGAGCCCCTATAACAAAATAGCAAAATTGACAAAATGTGTAAATGGTTCACAGATGAAGAAATGCAAATGGCCAATAATCACAAGAAAATGCATTCTAGCTCATTAATAATTTAAGCAATGCAAATGAAAGCATCTAAATGTCCTTTTATCACCTATCATCTGATAAAATGTAAAAGTAGAAGGAACTGAGTAAGAATGAAAAAATTCACAGAAGAGAAATGTGAAAACTGTGTGTGTGGGGCAGTGGGGGAGGAGGCCCAAAGAGACAAAACAAGTGAAGGAAACAGAAACACATGTACAGGCAGAAATAAATTTAGCTAAATATTATAATGACAACAAGCATAAAGATGGTTAAAGAAGTAAGAGTGCTCAGACATTTATGAGGGAGTTTAAATTTTTGAAATCAAGCCTCAAATAATGGATGTTTAAACATGTAATGGAAGGAAATTTTTTCACATGTACAAAACAGGCAGGTAAGAGGGATATTTGCTGTAGCACTGCCGAGTTTTGTTTTTAAAAAAAGGAAAAAATAAGAACCATTCTAAATATCCATAAATACACAACAAACATGAATAAAGGTTAAGAAAAACATTTCTACTTCTCTATGGGCTTCAGGGCAAATGGAAGAGGAAAAAAGACCTTTAGATTAATTCCAGAGTTAGCTGTTAATCAAGAAATAACAAATTTGTCTCCTCGATTTACATAAATTCCCCTAAAGGAAGCAACCTGATCTGAATATTGGTCACGGTAGTGGGTACCTTGAATAGCTGTTCAGATTAAAGGAGAAGAAATTATAAAGTGCATTTGCTTTATAGAATTTCAATGTATACTACTTTTCTTCTCTCTAGCTCACCTGTCCCAAGGGCAACACCTTGAGTCTAAAAGTCCCTAGCCGGTCTGCCTTTTTCTCTC
>RJWJ010029629.1:0-20465 GCA_004363605.1 Indri indri | reverse complement strand
CAGAGAGGCACAGCTGTTTGCCCCTACTGGTGCCCATTGAATTTGCACATCCACCTAAGCTTCTGCTCAAAATTGTTTCCAGCTAAGAGGTGTCTGCAGGCCAGTCTGTGACTGGCAGCAGCTCAGATTCGGTTTGCAAAGGTGGCTGGTGGCCGGTGGCTAATTACACGTTTGACGAACTTGTTGTTAAGACAATGCCGCATGTGTCCTTCCCCAGCTGCAAATTGCCAGGTTACTGGAGAGTTTCCTGTATGGATACTAATTATGCCTAATTTGGTCCTGAGATTTCCGCATTTGTCTTTCTGTCACAAAGTTTGTGATTACAAATTGCTCATGTTGATTGGGAGTGAGGCTAAATTTCTGATGGTTCACACATGTAATAAAGCCATTCATGAAACCAGCAGTATTTAGCCGTCTTTACAAAACACAGAACATCCATGGTTATTTGCATCCCTGAGAAAAGTTTGCTTTCTCTAGATATTTGTTTTCACAACGAATTAATTACCTGAAAAACATAGACAAAGCTTCCAAATGTGTCACTGGGTGGAAAGGACAGCCACATGCTGCTCTAGAAGAGGCGGCCGTTTCATTTTCGAGCGGTGTGAGTTTAACCCTACACAGGCAGGCAGGGTGGGCAGCTGCCCTCCTCACGGGGCAGGGGGCAGATGTGGCCCCACTGTCTTCTCCTGTGTGAGGCCCTGGAGAGAAGGGCTTTTGTGGATACAGTCAATGGCAGGCAGTCCCTTGAAAGCCAACTTCAGTAACTAGCAGGCTCAGTGGTTCTGCCTCATGGACAAGTGGCCAAGTTTTCAGTAACAAGGGGCCCCCACCTCCAGGTTCCTGGATTCCTGTCTCGTGGTGGGGCCCAGGCTAGAGCTAAGGCTCCTTGCTCCTTTTCACGTTTGCCGAAAAGTTTTTGCAAGAGATTAGGACGTTGGCTCTCAAATGTTTTTGTTCTAAGGCAATTCGAATACTTCCTCTCCCAAGAAGAGAGCCTGATGAGGGATCCCCAGTGCTGCAGAGTGAGAAAGGAAGGCCGTGGTTCTAAGGCTGAGAGGAAGGTGGTGTGTGGCGAAGGAGTTTGGGGGAGGGAGGCGGGCAGCATGGGGGGAGAGCAGAGGTGGATGAAGACGGATGGCAATGCCAGTGGGGCTGTGGGGACAGGGCGGGGATGGGGCACAGAGGTGGGACTGAGGTGACAGGGCCCTTCCAGAGCTGACCTGGCTGCGGGGAGTGTGTGGTGTTGAGCAGGCCCTGCAAGGCGTAATCCCATCCAGGGAGAAAACGGGAAGTCAAGGACCGCACGGCACCAACCAGGTCCAGTGGCCAGATCTGTCTCTGCCCTTGTCTGGGTCTCTGAGGAGGGCCTCAGGTTTGCCATCTTTAACCATCTTTAATGAACTAATGACGTCCAAAAATTATGAACTGGAACTCTACCTTTGAAAATAGTCTTGTGTGTCTTGTGTGTTATCTTGCTGTCAACTAAATCCTGAGGTATTTTGGAAGACATTTTGAGTGAGTAAAGTACTAAATTTTTTTTTTTTTTTTTTCGAGACAGAGTCTCACTCTGTTGCCCGGGCTAGAGTGCTGTGGCATCCGCCTAGCTCACAGCAACCTCAAACTCCTGGGCTCAAGCGATCCTCCTGCCTCAGCCTCCCAAGTAGCTGGGACTACAGGCATGCGCCACCGTGCCCAGCCAATTTTTTCTATATATTTTTAGCTGTCCAAGTAATTTCTTTCTATTTTTTTTAGCAGAGACAGGGGTCTTGTTCTTGCTCAGGCTGGTCTCGAACTCCTGAGCTCAAATGATCCACCTGCTTCGGCCTCCCAGAGTGCTAGGATTACAGGTGTGAGCCACCATTCTCGGCCAACTACCAACTGTTAAATTGCGCTGAAGTGATTTTATTTGGACTTATGAGGCAGTCTGCTTACCCAGGAGATTGAGGCCACCTTTGCTATTCTATGTTTAAAAAGCTTTCCATGTGACCACAAAAATCAGCAAGCAGAGAGAGCTAAGTGTTCCCCAGCCGCCAGTGTTAACATACCCAGAAAAAGACAGTTCATTTGCTCCGTATAGAGGCCTCTATTCCAAGAGGTGGCCCTAGACCTGTACAAGGCAACTAGAAGCATCCACGTTACCTCAGAAATAAGAAAACCAATCCTGTTAACTAATAACCCAGATAAGGTCAACACCCCTGGCCACCAAGATTAGCCAAGCAGCCACTCACAAGCTCCTTTGTGTAGAAGAGCTCAGATAGCCTGTTTCCCCTTAAGAATAGCAAGGGCCAGGTGACTTTGAGGTCTGTAATTGGATCCCTCTCAGGTCCTTATCTGACTCTACTAGGGTTAAGTATAAATCATGATCACATTATGACACTGAGCAAGTGCAAGTCACACTGGCTCCATGGTGACATGTGTCTTTTCCAGGTTAATTTCAGTGAGGTCCACCCCTTCTATTGCAATTGGAATTAGAGCGACAAGGGTGGGGGGCGGTGGTGCAGGGGCTGCCAGATGATCCAGCCAGCCTTTTTCTGTTTGAAAACCATACTAATTTCTTCATCTGCTGGATGGGGAGAGAAAAACCTACTTTGCAGTGTAGAAAATGGGTTTGGAGCCTGAATTTGGCATCGTGTTTTGAGTCCGGGATCTTCTATCACTTACCAGCTGTTTGGTTGGGACGCGTACCTAAAAGCCTCCATGCCTTTGTTCTTCTCATCCACGGAAAGGACGATTCTTGCCTCAGAGACCTGTGTAGATGAAATGATAATGAGTAGAAAACTGTGAGCACTCTGTGGCCCCCACACCACGGCCGCCAGAACTTTGTCAGTGAATGAACCCGGCACAGTGCTCTTCAAGCAGCCTTATTGGTTCTGCCCCTGAGAAGCTTCCACCTCCACAGTTCTCCAGGCGTCAAACCCAGTGTCTGTGAAACTGTGTGCTCCTCAAAGACAGTATCATTGTTGTTCTGCCCCGACCCCTGCCGCCCCCTCCCGCAGGAGCACTCGAGTTTCCAGGCTTCCTAAGTTCTCCTGAGACATGGGAGGCCGCAGCCACAGACACTCTGGAAAAACAGGCAACTGCTTCTCCTGGAGAGCCTGGCGTGGGGTAGAGTAAACTGCGGGACTGAGAGGTGAGAGCAGTGCGTACAGCGGGTGGGGACGAGGACAGTCCGCATGGGCAACGTTTCTGGATGGGGCCCGCCCCAATAGACTCCCCGTCCCGCAGGCTGCCATTTTCCACAGCACAGCCTTTTGTTCGCTGTCTCCTACCGTTGCCATGAAAATTTGCTGCAGATGGAAATCTGACATGGGATGTTTCAAGCCAAGAAGAAGTCTTTTTTTTTTTTTAATTAGTTTTTTCATTTTGACAGATTTTTGAATTGCCGTCATTTGGTCAATTTTAACCCAGGAAAGTCATCTCAAAGTAGAGCCCCCCACCCCACCCAGATCTTCTGGAGGCGAGTTCCGGCACCAGCAACAGCGTCTCCACACGTCCTCAACCCTCCCTTCTGGGACTGAGCCTGAAGGAGCTGCTCCCACGGCCTTTCCTGAGCACACCGTTATTCTCTTATTGACGGCAAACGTAACAACCTTGCTCTTGGCAACTTTGCCTCTTGTTTATCTTATGCACAGAACTTCCCTTGGCACTAGTGAGAATCTTGCAGGTAGAGAGAAACACCCTCTGTGCAATACAAAAAACACAAAAAAAGGACAGGGGAGAATGGGGGATGTTTGAAGTGCTTACATTTCACACATAATTATCAATATATTAACATTTTTGCTGGGAAAATTAATGACATTTAGAATCAAGTATAAGTTTTTTTTTCAATGCAGAAATGTAAATGTTGCATTTTAGCATTTGCTCCAAGGAGAGTCCTCTGCCAAAATGAGAGCACTGGAAAATACAGTGTGGGCTACTTTGACAAAAAGGAAATTCAGTAATAATCAAGGATAAGATTTAGTAAGCCTTTGCTTTTAGGTTAAGTTTTCGTTTATCTCACTGTTCATTCGTTTAGTCATTCATCAAATATTGTTGAATGTCTATTATGTACAAAGTTGTCATTTAGAAAATGTTATGTGGTTCTTTTCTGAGGTTCTCCCTTCATAAGCCTTGTTATTTTATATTGTGAAAGCACTTCATAAAATGCATTCCTGCCATGAAAACTCATTGTCAGCCACTTAAAACTTTTTTCTTCGTAGGGAGCTGGGAAAGCTGGAGAGAGTCCACAATGCCGGAAGCTAGTCTGCATTACTGAGACCAGAGCTGGGATTCTCGGCCTTGACTCTCTGTGGCTGGAAGTAGAGGACATGGAAGGAGAAAATTTCCTTGCATACCCATCACAGACCAGATGTTTCGCAAAAACAATCCCATTTAATTTTAATTCGTGTAACCCACCAAGGTGGATGTGATTTCCATTTTGTAGTTCAAATAACTGCGGCTCGGAGGGAAGACCAAACTCGTACAAACTGACATACCTGGTCCATGTCGACACTGACGGCCCTCACTGCCTTTCAGGGCACCATCTATTTCACTCACTACAGAACATTACCGAGCACCTGCAATGGACCCAGCACAGTTTCGGGGACTAGGGATGCGGTGGTGAACAAAGTGTCTGCCCTCATGGGGTTCCAATCGGTGGGTAAAAAGCAATAAATAAATATACGATGAAACATGGGGCTTTGGTGTGGGGATGGGGAATGAAAGAGGTGGGGGTGGCTACGTCACTCTCCAGCATCCGTCCACTCGGCTGGAGGCCTCTCTCCAGCAACGGGCACCCTGCTACCAATCTCATTCCCGGACAGAAGGGAGGGGGTGCGTGGGAGTGCAGCCCCTGTGCGCCTGCATCGTGCGGGGGCCGGGCGTGAAGGCGGCAAAATAGACAAGAGCCAGGAGGAACAAGGAGACCGAGTTGAATTTGCAAAGCAGGTGTTTTCCTTGGGCTTTGGTCTATTCCTCTCTTTCAGTTCTTTTTTGACCCTTCAGGGACCTCCCAGCGCACCTGGTCTTTCTCATCTGCATCCTTGACTGTGGCTCCTTCCTCTGCTTCCCGAGGGACCCCGTGGAAGATGATGGATACTGCCCCTCCCTCCTCCCCCCAGCCCCTCAGGAGTTGACCATTTCCTTGTGACCTTGACTTGTCTCCTTCAAAAGGCACACATTCCAGTTTCAGTCCTCCAGGGCCTATTAAGTGACCACATGGATAATGTTTTCTGCACAAAATTATCTGATTTCTGCCTTGTATTTACATTTGGATAGGCTGCAAGTGTGTCTCACTGCTGAAGTGCCCCAGGATCTCCTCTTATCTTTACTCTCACCTCCTTGGTGTTCTCATCCAGTTTCAAGGCTTTCACATGTACAGATAGATGACTCTCAAATCTGTATTCCATTGTAGGTCTATCTGCCTATCCGCCTTCTAATAGGCATCTCAGACTGAGCATTGTATGTCCAAATCTTGGTTTCCATCTGCAGCCTTTTTCATCTGAGTCAACCATGACTTCATTTTTCAGCTGCTCAGGACAACAAATTTGGGGGCATCTTTTATTCTCAGACCCAGAAGGGGTTGGCTCAGTGCCAAATAAATCCAGAATTCAACTTGTTCTGACCCTTTTCTCTGCTTCTACTCTGGTCTAAGCCACCATCATCTCTGGGTTTGGCGATTTCAACAGCCTTCTAACACGTTCTTCCTGCAGTCTACTCCTAACTCAATAGCCAGAGTGACCTTGTTGATAAGTAAATCAGATCATTTCACTGCTCGGTTTATACCCTCCAGTGGCTCCCACCTCACTCAGAGGAGTTAAACTTGAAACTCTGCCCTCTTCTCTGAAAGGAAACCCAAAATACCAAACAAACAAACAAAGCAAGCCCTATCTCCTCTAGTCCGCCCCTTTATCGCCCCTCCCTCTAAGTAGGAGTGCCATGGCCTGCGACATTTTCAGGGCCACTCCCTGGCTGCAGCTGGAGCTATCCTCACGTGGCAATTTGAAAGTTGGTCAAGGTTACATTTGCTAAGACGTGTATTTCCCAGATCTGAGAACTCTTCCTGCTAGCACTGGAAGATAAGAACTTCCAGAGACTTTATCTAAGAAGAGATTGTCCCCTTTGTCCCCACCCATACAGGAATCAGTCTTCTGTCTCCAAACTGTAGCTCAAAGCCCACACCCATAGGAAGTGCCTGTTTGTTTCAAGCAACATCTAACCCAGCAGCTTTCTCCTACTTGGCTCTTCAACAACTTTTTCGCTTTTTTTTTCCTTTAAGAAAACGAAGTCTGTTTTAATTTTTTGGGCTCGATGGAACTAGGACAATAGGACAATGTTTGCTTGGATCAAATTTTTGTTGTGTGAATTTTTTTGGCAGAATCAGTGTTTGCAAGAAGCAGATAAAACTTGACTGTTGGAGAACCTGGCCGTAGCAAGCAGCTGCCTGCCAGCAAATCTCCAGTTAACAACAGAGCCGAGTCATTGTCGGCCAGGTGGGAGAGACGGGAAGAGAAAGCCGGAGAGCTTCCTTGTTGGGCTCTAAATGAATTGGTTGTTTAGCAGTTACTGTGAGACAGCAGATCTGGGTACACAGCTTTCTAGAGATAACATCTCAACTCAGTTTGCCCTCCTTACACAACGCAGGTGTATGTACATCAAGGAAGCCCCGCAGCCCCGAAATATTTTATTCACCTCACACTCAGAGGAGTTCACTGACTGGAATTCAATAGCAACTGTTCTCTGTGTGAAAGTAATTTCAGAAAGTAATCTAGTTTATGGAAATGAAAGGCATCAAAACACAAAAAAACACTGTTTCTCTACAAGTGCTTTACCTCAAATATTTGACATGGAAATTTGTATAATCCCTCTGGGGGCACGTGGGTTTCACCAGTGTTAACATCTTTTGAAATGGATTTCACAAATGTTTATTTGTCGTGCCAGGCTGACAAATAACTTGAAATATCTAGGCATCTTCCTGGAGTCAAACCTAATGATATGGATCTCAGATGATTGTGGAGGTTAAAAGGTATGAATTTTAATTGGGTATTGAGGGTGACATCACTGTCCCAGGGAGCAAAGACGTCACTTAGCTGTTCTGGGCCCCCAAACCTCCTTGCTGTGTGGGTAATGCACCTCAGAAATGACACTATGTTGTCCACTTTCACGTTCTGCTTCATTTCCCACACAGGAAACAGGTCTTACTGCGCCTGCCCGGAGGGAGGGAGAAGGCAAGGTAACGAAGCCACGTGCAGGCTGGGCTCAGGTCTGACCTGAGCCAGTACAGTGGGGTGTGCCGCTTCCCACCAGCCCTTAAGCAAGCAGTAGGCACAAGGTGGGCCCTGCAGAAGACAGGCCTTAGGTTAGAACAGAACCAAGGAAAAGCGAGAGAGGGAAGCTTATGCTTTCTAGCTGCTGAGTCAGAATGCCCACAGAGCCCCTCTTTCCTTCCTTTGAGGGAGCACCGGCTTATCGTTTTAGAAAACTCCATGCAGTCCTGTGAGAACCTTTTACCCACATGCAAGTGGCCTCAGGCCTGGTGACAAGGGCCCTTCCTAGAGCCGTGGTTCCCAGTCAGAGATTCAGAGTTGGCACAATCCTAATGGGTCATCCCGAGGGCCAAGCATCCCTGTGTGACAGAAGGGCAGCAGCTTGCCTGTGTCTGCGTGGCAGGTGAGGAGCAGGGTCAGTGCACACCAAGGTTTGCTGCTCCTTGGTCTAGCACCTTCTCTGCCCCTCAATCACCCTTCTCAGCCTTGATGATCACTGAACGCCAATAGCTGTGGCCAGCCCAGAGGAGGGTCTGCTGGAGCAGGGAGCCATGAGCCTTAAATAAGACTGAAAGCAGAGGGGTACACAGATTGTCTGCCCAATTCTTGAGACTCCTCCCATTAGGAGGTAGGTCTGGCCCCTCCCCTTGAGTCTGGGCAGGCGCTGTGACTGCTGTGCCAGTTCTGGGCCCAGTCTCTAGGATGACTGACAGCTTCTGCTTCTTTCCTCTAGACCCCTGAGCCACCATGAAAGAAGCTCCACTCCTTTCTGGGGGGAACACACAGATAGGCCTGGAGGCTACACGGAGAAGGAAAGGGGGCCAGTTGAGCCCGGCCTGTCAACTCTCTGTGCGAGCCACATGAGTCATTTTAAGTGTTTTAGTAGCTGCATTAAAAAGTAAAAAGAAACAGGTGAAGTTAATTATATTTTTTGACCCAACGAATGAAAAAACAATTTCAACATTTAATCAATCAATAGTAAATTATTGAGAAATTTTACATTCTTTTTTTCCTAAGAAGTCTTCAAAACGTAGTGTGTTATTTGTGCATACAGCGTGTCTCGATTCTGCCCAGCCACGTTTCAACAGCACGTGTGGCCAGTGGCTGCCGTATGGGATAGCGCCAATCTAAAGCTCTGTAGCTGCTTTTTGCTGGCACCCCCCCAACCTCTACCCCACCAGCAAAAGGAAAAATTCCTCTGCAAGTGGACTCATGCTAAAACAAACATGCAGGCATCCTCGAAGAGGAGAAGCCACAGGAAAATGTACCAATGAAGGAAAAATCCTCTCTTGCTGCTTAGATGGGGTTGGCATCGATGGAGGCCTCTTGGTAACATTTTTCTCTAAGCTGCAGTGTTAACGGCAGGGCTGACCGAGAACAGACCGAGAGACACACACAGAGATCTTGGCAATACAGGTTTTATGTGCCGGCCGGCAAGGCTCAGAGGGGAATTTGCTCTTCCCAAATTCTGAGCACCAGACAAAGAGCACTGCAGTCTTTTATACACTCTGCTTAAGGAGGAGGGGCAGGGCTATAACAGGGTTAACTTTAGTGAGGCAGGGTCTTGAGCCACTTTTACAGCCTGGTACACTGAGTGTTACAGGCTACAGGTGATTTATGAGGGCAAGGTGGCAGGGGAGGAGGGGGCCCAGGTAAGGATCGCAAGGAAAAAAAAAGCTTGGTAGTGGAATTTTCCAATCTTCCGCTTCAGCAGAGAACCCATCGCCTTCTTCCTCAGTGGCTGCCTTTCCAGGTTGGATCCTCAGTCTGTCTCACGTAAGCAAAGCACTCTATATAAAAATTCTTATTTGTGAAGGAGCTAAGTGGCTATTCAATTTAAAAAGAGTCTGCCTTACAAAAGGATTCACTTCAGGATTGCTTAAGCTAGCGCATTTCTCTTGTGTGTTTAAAATAAATCCATTTATTTTTAAAAGATTTAATCACATTGCACCAACATCTATTGAATGAAATAAATTATCCCTACATTTGAAGGCTTCTTGAAAGTTGATTTGGGGGAGGAACATGAGCACAGAGAGGAAATACTCATAGGATGTTAGGGCTGTAAGAGAACTCGGAGCTCACAGAGTCTAATCCAGGGCTGGCAGATGCAGGCAGCTGGGCCATCACTTCTCATGGCTGACAGCTGGGCCACCTGCCCTGCCCTGCTGACAGCCTCGTGTGGCCCTAAGCATAGTCTCTATCTGTCCCTCTAGGCCGTTGCTACCAACAGACCTGCAGCAGTGGTGAGAGGAAATCAGCCCTCCTTGTTTTTATAACAGGTAAGGCACCTGTTGGATTACCTGCCAGTCCATCCTTCACCTCCCCGTCACTATTCTGAAATTCATCAGGGCCCCCATCCATGGTTGATTGGTCTAGGGTGGGCACCTGACCTAATCTGAGGGTGACCTTTCCCAGGTTTCTCTCATTCAAGAGACCAAGAGCATGTCACTGAGTTTCTGAAGCTCTAAGACAGAAAAGGACAGAAAACTCAGGAGTGGCCTGGCCTGCTCTGTCATCAGGGTAGATCTGAAGCCAGAGGACAGAGCTACTGCTCTGAGCAGAGCAGAGCAGAGAGGACAGACCCTGTGGCACTGAGTGCCTTATTCCAGTCGAGTCTGGTGCACAGGCCAAACCCGGTCAGTGAGTGGTTCGGCAGTCCCCGGATTCCACATACCTAGTAACCATCCAGTAAAGTATCTTTTTGCGGAATGAATGCGACTTGGCTTCTCTCATTTATAAACCCAGAGTCATACCTGACATAGAGGCCCAGCTTCAGGGCAGGCAAACTGTGCACTCACCAGTGTCCCCGAGCTTAGAAGGACACTGTGCTTGGTTTAATGCTCTGCTGTCGTCTGCTCAAAATTTTAATCATATTTGAATAGGAGGCCTTATACTTTCATCTTGTATTGGGCCCCCTAATTAGCTAGTCAGTCTGCAAATATACCTTCCTTTTATAAAAGGAGGTAATTAAAACTGAGATGAAGTCAGTAAGTCATGTAAAGTCCCAGAGCTGGGTTCAGAATCCATCCTCGTCTGGCAAAGTCCAGGTGGGGACTGAGAAATTGACATAAACAGGTGAAAAGGGGCTGGGCAGGGGAGAGAGAAGAATCATCTTGTTTCTGTTTCTTCTTCCATGACACAGAAGCTCTCTAACCACAAACCTTAACGGCCATTGTTTTGCTTCTCAATTTTCATAAAAATAAACAGAAGAAAGGGTAGGTAGGAAAAGGCTGACTGGTGTCACAGGCCAATTGTTCTGCGAGAAGGAAACGTTTGCCATGTTGCCAAAGCCGACCTCATTTCCCAACTTCCCAAAGACCCAATTTCCCCAGCTGCTTTGTTGACATAGCAACAGTGAATTCTGAAAGGATTGTTATAATATTAATATGTATTTCATGGTGGGTTTGCCCTGTGTTCTTCCCTAACCTTCTGATCCAGTTCTGAAAAGAGATGCTTTTGGCTTCTGGCCACAGAAAATAAGAAACTCAAGGCCCGATTCTCTGAGTGGGATAAGTAAGGAGCAGGTGCCTCGTTGGCACCTTCTGACAACTGGGTGAAGTCCCCCCCTCCGCCCCTGCCCCTCTAGGCTCCTCGGCCTTCCCCAGACTGAAGGGGCTGACTATGCAGATGTTTTAAGTAATAGCTGCACCTGGGGATACATTTCCATCCTCCTACTACTCAGGGTGTTAAATGTAGCACCTGTGAGCTATTGTGCAGAAAATCAATTACACCTTGGGCCCAGTGATAAGAATTCGTCCCTGAGCTCAATTTTTAAAAGGCTTCAAAAGGCCTCCCACCTCTTTCCCTTTTTCCAATGCAAATGAGCAACACTCAGAAAATTTGCATGCCAAATTCCAGCATGAGTTTCCAGCGAGTAAATGGTCATATTTATTAGTAATAGCGGTAGTAGATGAGTAAGAGGTATTTAATAAATGTATGTTGAATGCATTAGCGTTTCTATAGCACTTAGTTTTCAAAGCTTTTTTTCCCCTATACCTCATTTGATTGTTAAACAAGTAAACAAACAAACCAAAAGCCTTGTGATGAGGACAAGGGGAAATTATTATCCTCATTCTACTTTTACTTCTATTTTATTTTTTGAGACAGAGTCTTGCTCTGTTGCCTGGCTTAGAGTGCTGTGGTGTCGGCCTAGCTCACAGCAACCTCAAACTCCTGGGCTCAAGCGATCCTCCTGCCTCAGCCTCCCAAGTAGCTGGGACTACAGGCAAGCACCACCATGTCTAGCTAATTTTTTCTATTTTTAGTTGCCTGGCTCATTTCTTTCAATCTTTAGTAAAGATGGGGTCTCACTCTTGCTGAGGCCGGTCTCAAACCCCTAATCTCAAGCCATCCTCTCTCCTCGGCCTCCCAGAGTGCTAGGATTACAGGTGCGCGCCACCATGCCCAGCTGATCCTCATTCTACTGATGAAGAAAACAAGGCTGGAGAAAGATTTTTACCTTGCCCAATGTCAAAACACTGCTTTGGGGTAAGTGTCAGGGTTACAATCAGAACTTGAGTTTGACTCCCAGGTGTACTGCCTTTCTTCTGTACCACACTGCCTCATGGTGTTTCAGAAGGGACAGATGGACAAAGCAAGAGTTTTATATTAAATGATTGCAGGAAAGTGCAAACAATAATGGCTACAATTAATTAAAGGCTTACTATGTGTCTGCCGTGGATATTATCTCATTTAATTTTTTTAAATAAACTTTTTAGATTGAGATAATTGTAGATTCACATGGCAATAATTGTAGGAAATAAAAAGAGAGATCCTGTGTATCCTTTATCCAGTTTCCCCCAAGAGTAACATCTTGCTGATCTGTAGAATGATGTCAGAACCAGGATACTGACATTGATACACTCAAGACACACAATTATTTCCATTCTCCTATTGTCCTCTTATAGCCACACCTGCTTCCCTCTCTCCCCCACCCCTCCTTAGATGTTGTATAGATGATATTGTGCAGCATGCAATGTTTTGTGATCAATTGTCTGGAGATCCATTAAGATTGTTTTGTGTACCAATCGTTCCTTCTTCTTCATTGCTAAGTAGCATTCCACGGTTATACATGTACCATGGTTTGTTTAACCATTCACCTGTTGAAGGACATCTGGGTTGTTTCCAGGTTTTGACTATTATGAATAAAGCTTCTACAGGTCCACGTTTGTGTGTGAGAAACATGTGCTGGAGCAATTGGACATCTATAGGCCAAGTCTTCATTTCTCTGCGATAAATGCCCAGGAGTGTAATTATTGGGTTGCGTGATAGTTGCATGTTTAGTTCCTTCAGCAATCGTCAAACTGTTTTACATTCCCACCAGCAATGTATGAGCGATCTAGTTTCTCCACATCCTCACCGGCATTTGGTGTTATCACTATTTTTTATTTTAGTCATTCCGATAGGTGTATATCGGTATCTGACTGTGGTTTTATTTTGAATTTTCCTAAGGGCTGATGATGTTGCATTTCTCTTCATGCGCTTGTTTATCATTTGTATATCTTCTTTGCTGAAATGTTTCCTCATGTCTTGACATTTTCTATTAGATTATTGTTGTTCATTTGTTTTGGTGGCTTTTTAGAAACTTTTTTATCAAGGAATTTTTCTGTTTGTTGTTGTTGTTTGTTTGATTTTTAGAGGCAGTGCCCTGCTCCGTCACCAGAGCTGGAGTGCAGTGGCATGAGACCGCAGCTCACTGCAAGTACAAACTCCTGGGCTCATGCGATACTTCTTCCTCAGCCTCCCGAATAGCTAGGACTGCAGGTGCACGCCACCACACCCAGCTAATTTTTCTATTTTTTGTAGAGATAGGGGTCTCACTTATATTGCCCAGGGTGGTCTCGAACTTCTGGCCTCAAGTCACCCTCCTACCTTGACCTCCCAAAGTGCTAGGATTACAGACACAAGCCACTGTGCCTGGCCTTTTGTGGAGTTTCTAGAGTTTTTTTCTATATTCTAAATACCAGGATATTATATATCCTTTATAGGATAATGTGATTTGCAATATTTTCTCCCACTCTAGCATATTTTTTCATCTTCTTAATAGGGTCTTTTATTTTATTTATTTTTTTTGAGACAGAATCTCACTCTGTTGCCTGGGCTAGAATGCCGTGGCGTCAGCCTAGTTCACAGCAACCTTAAACTCCTGGGCTCAAGCGATCCTCCTGCCTCAGCCTCCCAAGTAACTGGGACTACAGGCATGCATCACCATGCCCGGCTAATTTTTTCTATATATTTTTAGTTGTCCAGCTAATTTTTTTAGTGGAGATGGGATCTTGCTCTTGCTCAGGCAGGTCTTGAACTCCTGAGCTCAAATGATCCTCCTGCCTTGGCCTCCCAGAGTGCTAGGACTGAGCCACTGCACCTGGCCCTTAATAGGGTCTTATACGGAGCAAAATTTTAAATTTTAAGTAGGTCCAACTTATCAGTTTTTCATTTTAGAGGTCATGCTTTTAGTGTCAAGTATAAGAACTTCTTGCCTAGTCCTAGATCCAAAAGATTTTCTCCTACATTAGTTTCTAAAAGTTTTATAGTTTTGCAGTTTACATTTAAGCCTGTGAACCATTTTGAGTTAATTTTTGTATAAGGAGTGAGACTAAGGTTGAGGTTGTTTGTTTTTATTTTTTTGGCCTATGGATGTCCAATCGCTCCAGCACCACGTGTTGAAAAGCTCTCTTTCTTCTGTTGAATTTCTTTTGCACCTTTGTCAAAATTCAGCTGGGCATATTTGTGTGGTTCTGAGTACTCTATTCTGTCTTGTTTCCTTTTTAACAACTCTTTGAGATAGGTACTATTGTCTCCACCTCACAGATGAATAAACTGAGGCATGGAGAGTAGAAGAAAGGTTTTTATCACTCAGTGTTTGCTATTGTAAGAGGCAAGCAATGAACACTAGCAACCATTTCCGCTTATAATGAGAAAAAGCTATATTAAAGGTGGGCTCAGTTATGTCAAAATTCATTGTATAAAAAGTCAAACCAGAAAGAAGGATCTATGCTTCCTTTAGAGACATCCTTATCTGGCTCATCAGAAAAGTGTCAAGAAACAAAGTACCTAGACTTTGATACAGTAAAGTGACTGCAAACTGGATTTATCATTCTGTTAGGCTCAATAAAGATCACTTTGTTGTTCTAACAACCTGATGAGAACCACTGCTTGTTACATAAACTAACCCTCAAGTGAAGAAAAAAACTGTCAATAGGGAGCCCTTTACCTGTTGACAGCTGTGACGTAAAACTGGCAGCACATCATAATTACTTAAGAGGTTTTTTTTTTTTAAATGCAGATTCCTGAACCACATACTATAGCCTCTTAAGCAGAATCTCTAGGCTGGAGCTTATTTTTTTTATATTTATTCATTTAACTTTGGGGGGGGTGGGAGGGGTTAAAATTCTCCAGGGAATTTTGATACAGCTGGATACTGGATGGACAAGAGGACTGAAAGAAGTTTTTAAAAATGTGGCAGGTGGGACCTGGTGGCTCACACCTGTAATCCTAGCAGTCTGGGAGGCCGAGGCAGGAGGATCCCTTGAAGCCAGGTGTTCGAGACCAGCCTGAGCAAGAGCGAGACCCCGTCTCTACAAAAAAATAGAAAACTTAGCTGGGCATCGTGGCTCGTGCTTGTCATTCCAGCTACTTGGGAGGCTGAGGTGGGAGGATCTCTGGAACCCCGCAGTTCAAAGCTGCAGTGAGCTGTGAGAGAATCTGTCTCCCAGCTGTGGGGATGACTCTGGGGTGTGCTGCCTTCCTGGCTACAGAGGGCTGCTCAACCACTGCGGTGACACAGCGACATTCTCCCACAGAGGTCCTGCCTCCTGCCCGCTCGTCTCAGCTTCAGGCTGTAGGAAAACGTTACCACAGTTGCATGTGATGTTTCAGACAGAGGGTAAGGGAACCTGAACAGAGCTTGTTCGCACCCTGGGACCCCTGGGTTCTCCCAAAAAAGAGAGTCTGAGACAAAGACGTGTGTGTAGGTGGTTTACTTTGAGAAGTGACCCTAGGGATCTGCAGTGAAGGCGACAAGGAGGAAGGGAAAGGCCACTTAGGGGCACAGTACATTTCTCACCGTGGATGAGTGGCATCAGCCCCCCCAGGGGGCTTTCTGAGGAGCCACTGAGAAAGACATGAGAGTAGGGAATTTTTACCCATTGGCTCTTCGATCCCTCAGTCAGTTTGCTCTGAGGAGCGTTGACTCTCACAGTCCCGGGTTGCTGCATGCGCGCACAGCCCTGCGGACAGAGAGAAGCCTTGGGCAGGACGCAGGAGAAAGGAAGGGCCGCTGAGGAAAGGTGCCGTCGGGCTGCAGTGTGCACAGGAGGCTCCCACAGTCACAGTGGGAGGTGACAGCGGCCTGAGTCAATGCAAGAAAGGGCATCAGAGGGGTGTGGCATAAAGAAAATGTTATCTGAGGGAGAACAAGTCGCTCTTACATAAGGCTAGTCCCAATCACTGGATATGTATATTTGATTCTGAACAAGCATTTATTGAGCTTTCTACTGTAGTCCCAGGTTGTCTGTTCAGGGTCCTCCTAGGTAAACGGACCCGAGGAAAGGCAAATTCTGACACGTCAGCGAGAGGAGAACAGCGTAGGGGCAGAAAGGAAGTCCTGGGAAGCAGAGTCGGATCACCAGCTGCCTGAGGAGAGCATGAAAGAGGCCTGAGGGGCCCTCGGTGGAAAGGAGGAGAAAAGTGCCCATGGAGCTCAAAGGAAGATGCTTAAAGACAAGAGGACATCGGGGGTTTCAAGGAGAGGGAGGCTAACAAGTTTTTGAGAAGTCCGAGAAGCCCGCGTCCTTAGCATATTTTCTGAACTAATGCCACATTGCAAATGCAGGCCATTACGCATGCTTGAAACATAAGACCTGTTTCCCCAGAAGGCGAGGCCAGTTTCTACAAAGATTGGTCCCGATGAATAGCCTTCTCATTGCTCTACCAAACGTGGGTTTCATTGGAATTGAGTTACGCTGTTGCCGCTTTGAACATACAATACTTCTCAGCTGGGAGCTAAGACACCACCTCTGTGGCCGTAACTCTGCACTATAATAGAATAACTGTCAGAACCAGTAGGCGTCAGTTCTGACTCCTCTTTCCTAATCGGTGTTGGAAAATACCTTAGATGTGTTTTAAACTAAATGCCCATGTTTTATTCCAGAAGGCCCAGCGTAGGCTAGAATTGCTCAAGCAACCTGGGCCTCCAGATACCCCACTTGGTTTATTTCATGGATGTGCAAACCTACAGTTATAAAGACCCATGTGCATGGGCTGCAATTCCCAAACAAGGAGAGGATAAAATAGAGAAAATTATCCACAAATAAACAGACTTTCAAATCTCCAAATCCATAAAAATGTATTAATTAAAGCTACCATTTCTTACATGCTTATGTGTCCAGGCCCCGTGCAAAACGAAGGTATCTCACTTAAGCCTTACAACAATAGTGTGAAGTAGGTGCTACGTTCCCCATTTTGTAAACAAGGAAACTTGATCAAGTAACAAGTCCAAGATCACCCAGTATGAATCAAGGATGAGAGCCAGGACTCATAATAGGGTCTGATTCTGAAGCCCAGGCTTTGCATATTGAGTTGGGAAAAATATTTAGGGAATAAAAACATCCCCCATGAAAATACCTTCTGTCCAAAAGGATGAGCTGAGACATTTCTAACAATCTGTTATAACTGCTCTGGGTTCTTGGCTTCATGAGCAGAGATATTCCCCCTTCTCCTCATTGACTTCTCTTTTGCAAAACCAGGCCACCCAACCACCCCACCTCCCAACCACAGCCAATTATTCCTACACACACCTGCCAATTACACCGAGTTATTCAGGCTCCTCTGGAGACAGAGGGAGTGGTGGGGTCAGTCAGCCATAAAACATCTTCCTTCCACGAATATTCCTCTCTGGGGCTGAAGACTTGGGCTACCCAGAGCTGGGAACATAGCAACGTCTCTGAGTGAAGAAACTTTTTCCTCCTTTTGGACTCAGAAGGATGTTGGATTGTGTCCTGTGGTGCTCAAAGAACAACTGGGTAGATTAGGGCGTCAATTTTGACTCCCCTCTATGGTTAGGGTATGGAATGATTGATTCGCCTCTCTGTATTATGGAGATTTCTTCTTTCACTCAGGTGGATGCCCACTGAACCCTTCTGAGGCCACTTGCCAAGTAAAATAAGGCACTTAAAACAACTGAATGAACAACCTCCCTCTTTTAAAAAATTTTAATCGATTCTTTCATTTTGCCGTTGCTCTTGGTGGGTGACTTCGGCATGTTAAATGCGCACCTTTTCTCCGTTATGCCCTCTTACCTGCACAGGGTGGTTTTTCACCTCTTCTTGTGGAACACAATCAATATTCTGTTATTCTCTGTCATTTGGATGTTACTTTGTGCAAACAGTAGTTAAAAAAAAAAATAACATCAGGAGCTCTGCTGTCTACACGAATCAACAACAATGAGAAACAAGAAGTGGATTACTACCGAACGAAATCCTTTTTGTTCTAAATTGTAATCAACTATATTGGATGCGAGGTTTGTCCATTTTAAAAATTTAATAACGGGTTTTGGTTCTCTTGGTTCTATAAAAAGGGCATTTATAAATATTAATATGGAATACCAGGGAAAGAACAATACATAACAATAATGAGAATCACAAAATCCCATCACATTTGACACTGTCATATCACCAGCTTAAGGATTAGCAGGTTAACCTTAGAGTTAAAAATATTGCTTCATGATTAAAAAAAAAAAAATCTCAAAATAAAAAAAGCTCCTTGTTGCATTGCATATTCTTTGTGGCTTCCTTATTTTTTCTCCAGGTTATGGGATCACTGCTTTGATTAACATTTTGGGGGAGAGTAGATACAGAGGAAGGTGGTGCGTTGACTTATCTGCATCTTTCTGGTCCAAGTCGTGCTGAGCTTGGCTTTTGTCTAATCCTAACCCTGACACTGCTTGAGTCAAAGGCCTGGCAACTAATACCCCCATTTTAGCTGGGTTTTTTTTTTTTATCCATCTGAAGCTCTATTTTAAATAACAGTTACCCAAGGTGTCAGTTTTCACCAGTTTTTCTAAATACATCTAGTGAAAATGCAGCAATTTCATAGAAAAATCCAAGCTATTGAGATCTAATCACTGCTTAAGCTGTGGCTTTATTCAAATCTGGATCACCAATATGGCTTAAGATGTAAATGAAGTGCAGAGAGAAATAAAGCAAGAAAATCTCCGATGGCCTTTCTCTCTGCTATTTGATGCCGGGGCCCTTATCGGTCTATTAATGCAGCTAAACTTGAGCGGCAGCATCGGTGTAACGGCACCCCTAGCTGCTGTTCCCCTCCAGTCTCAGCCAAACAAAACACACTCTCAGTAGCCTTAATATGAAACGGAAAAAAGGTCAAAATAGACAGGCTTTGCCAAATAAATCCCGAAGATCCATTCTAATTTCCACCCAAGGATCTTTTAAGTCGTCCTGGATGCTCTTTATGATATGTTGATCCACACTTAGTTTCATTAAAACTTTGTGACTTCGTATTTTTCAACCTGATAGCTTCACTAAACTAGTTCTCAAAGTGTTCGCTAAGCCGCTATGCATAAAACGACTTTGCTGTCATGGTGGCTTCTAATATCACCTAAACGCAGGCAGCGGCAGTTCTGGAAATGAACCTGATCTACATGCATTCCATCTGAGCTTGGGAATTACTTTGCTTTTGCTTTTACTGGATGTCTTATGAGGAAGAGGTGCTGTCCTCCGCAGCCCCCGCCTAAGCCCTCCTGAAACCCAATGCTGAATTATCTACCATCCCGTATTTGTTCTGGAAGCAATCTACACAGAACACGACTTTTATCTGCTAAGGTTTCCAACTGGGATTAACAGATGCTAAAACATTTGGGGAGGAGAGAGGGGCCTGCAGAAGAGAAAAGAATTAAAATTAAGGTCTCTTGCAACAATGGCATGGCAAATACAGAGGAGATTCATACTAAGCTTAAAAAGCAAGAGGTTTCTCAGAGGGGCACATGAAGAACCTAGCTCTACTGACATGAATTTTTAAATGGTAAAAGGGAAAAAACTACACACACTCGGGGCTCTTGGCTACTCTGAAAATTACTTCCAAGCTGGCCGGGTCTCTCTTAGTGATTAGTTCCTCCTCAGCTTCCCCCCACCCTGAGATCTGACAGAAGCCTTTATTTCTTTATCAATTGCTGTGGTCAGTATACATTACTGCAGTCAACAGAACTATTGGCAAAGGGTTTCGAAAAAAGTGGAGATCATTTTTCTAGAGGAAAATGGGATTAAACATAAAATAAATAAATCGGCAAGGCTGAATAATAGAATCCTAAACCCAGCTGAGGCGGCAGTTGTCAGGTAACATGGTTTTCATGAGTTTACAGGTAACGTGGTATCCCCAAAAGTTCTACCCAACATAACAAGTGGGCAGCCTTGCTCTGCTGGGCTGCAGAGTGGGAAGCCAGCCCTCACTTAGCCGACCTTGCCTCCCTCCATAAGCTTTGTTTCCGGGTGTGGGGAATAGGGGCTAAGATTTGACACAGGTCTGCGTTTCCATTTATAAACTCTCAGGCTTTGCAATCAAATCAGCCTGGGTTGGAAACCTGACTCTACTGGCTGTGTGACCTGGGGTAACTTCTTTGAGTCTCAATTTCTTCATCTATATACTGGAGATGATAACACCTTCTTCTGCTAGAGTAGATCAACTGAGATAATTTATGTGAAGCACCTAGCCTGGTGCCTGGTGCATGCCCGATGCTTAATACATGCCAGTTAATACAGTGATACTTAATGGTGCTGTACTATGACTCTGCCAGCACTGAGAACTGGGCTGAGCACGACTCTTCACTGGGTCTGGTGAACAACAGCAGCAACAAAATACGTCCTGAAGCTTAAAGCTCCATTTTTGTTAGTGTTGTCACTGTAACCAAGCTGCTCCTGGAGTCCCCCCATGACTTTAGAATCAAGGATATTTAATTCTACAACTCACTGCCCATCACCAGATTGTATGTTGTAGAAAGATAAAACCAACCATGGGTAGGCTTGAGTTCCCAAGAATATTGGGAAAAAGTGAAAAGGCCTCTAGGAGAGTTCTAGAATAGCACAGTGCACTCTCCCAGGGCTGTGACTCTGCCTGCCTTGCCCTCTTGACTCTTTGCAAGGCACACTCCTAGATGGCTGCCGGTGTTCTGCTCCCACCCCAGTTGGCCAGCAGTTATGGAGCATGCTC
>RJWJ010029628.1:0-20436 GCA_004363605.1 Indri indri | reverse complement strand
CACTGGAAGAAACTAGGCTGCCTTCCCTTCTTTGCTCCATTTCTCCCTTGCTCCGCTGAAAATAAATAAGGCAATAAGATGAATGCACAATCTTTATTTCCTTTAAAAATTGAGGTAAAAGGAATGCCTTGGAAAAAGAAATCATCTGCATGATTGAAAATGGGAAGGTCCTTCACGCAGTGGCTTCAGGATGCTCAGAGGAAGGAATCTAGTTTGGCCAAGGTTAGGTGAGATCTTCCTGAGTTGGTCCAGACCCTAGAATTGCGACTTGTATTTCAAAAAGGAAAGAGGACAATCAGGAGTTTGAATCTATAACTTCTGGAAATATGTAATGCTGATGCTCCTGTCGCAGCAGCTGAGCATGCAGCCTAGAGTTTCTGGTGCTGGTAAGGAAATCGTCCCAATCGCCCAGGCTCTTCTGCCACCTCCATGCCCATTCCAGGATCTGCCCAGTCCTCTGCCCCCACTACCCTCCGAAGATTGCCAACTCTCCAATTGTTAGAAAAGAATGTTCTGTAGGTGTGAACGTCTCACGCCATGAGACACCTTCACAAGAGAGTGGGATGTACAAATGTTTCCAGAAGGGTCTGGAGGATCAGAGAGGGCAGGATTCACAGCAGCCAGCCAGGACAACCCTTTGGGGCTGGCCTTCTCCTTGGTCCTCTTTCACTACAGGGCAAATTGGGCCTGATAAAGCCCAGATCTTCCACCAGCTACTCCCACTGGATTCCTAGAAGCTCACAGCTGACGTTCCATAGGCGCTCAGCCGTTTTGTTATCTCTGCCCCTTGGAGACACCCAGGTCCTCTTGCAGTCACTGGAAAGCAGAGAAAGAGGGAAATTCCAGGAATGAGAATTGGCAGTCAGGAGATGTTTATGGTATCCTTTTCAGAATATGTCTCTAAATATATAAAGTATCATATGCTGGATTCACAGAAACTGCTATGAAACGCAGTTTAAAAATATTTTTAGGCTCGGCGTGGTGGCTCACACCTGTAATCCTAGCACTCTGGGAGGCCGAGGCGGGAGGATTACTTGAGATCAGGAGTTCAAGACCAGGCTGAGCAAGAACGAGATGCTGTCTCTACTAAAAATCGAAAAAATTAGCTGGGCGTGGTGGTGCATGCCTGTAGTCCTAGCTATTTGGGAGGCTGAGGCAGGAGGATTGCTTGAGCCCATGAGTTTGAGGTTGCTGTGAGCTAGGCTGACACCATGGCACTCTAGCCTGGGAAATAGAGCAAGACTCTTGTCTCAAAAGATAAATAAAATAAAAATATTTTTAAAACAAATTTGTGATATCGTCATACACGGGTTTCTTTGTTAATGTATAACAAGATCTAGCACCAGGTCTAATAACCAGCAGATTTAAAGTAGTGGTGAACAGAAGAGACATTCTGAAATGCCAGCCGACAACTGCAATGTCATATGAAAATATTTTTAATTTTATTAGTGACAAAGTCACAGGTATTGCAACTAATACTGCGGTTCATTGCTTACATTCATAATCGAAGGAAATACTAAATTTCAGTTGGGGGTCAGTGACGTTAAAGATGAAATTATTTTCCCAACCAAGTTCACAGACTGCTCGAATTATTTCCACAGACCCACCTGTGTCTCAGGAACCCCAACTAAGCACCCCTGCTTTGTTTTGGAGTGAGCAGGGGCCTGAGGACTAGAGGGACGAGGGGGTGGGGGCAGAGCACAGTTCTCAGAGTGGTCTCTTAAAATGGCATTTTTTTCTAATTATAAAAGTCCTGCATAACATTTGGAAAATACAGTACTGATAAAAGAAGAAAAGCCTATCACTTAGTTGCTTTGCCTTACAGTCTTTTTTTGCTTTGTTTGTGTATAAATGGATACGTAGTCTTTTTCTCTTTCATATAAAACTGGGATCCTACTGTATCTAGTTCGGGGAGGATATATCTTTCCTTTGTTAAAAATATTTTTTAATTATACAAGTAATAAATAAATATATGACTTTCTAAAATGTTTTGAATAATGAAGGAATACTTAGAATAAAAAGTTAAAATCCTCCTTCGCACTGTGCCTGATTGTCCCTCAAACTCCCTAAAAATAAACACTCCCACCCAATGGCTGGGTGTCTTTCTAGATTATTCTCTAATTTACAATGAATAATTATATAGTTTTGTATTATAAGTTTTTTCTCACATTATATCACCATTTTCCCATTAATTACATATTATGTGAAAGTATTATATTTAATGACTATAATATTTTGTCACTTATTTTTTTTTTTTTTTTGAGACAGAGTCTCACTCTGTTGCCTTGGCTAGAGTGAGTGCCATGGCATCAGCCTAGCTCACAGCAACCTCAAACTCCTGGGCTCAAGCAATCCTTCTGCCTCAGCCTCCCGAGTAGCTGGGACTACAGGCATGTGCCACCATGCCCAGCTAATTTTTTCTATATATTTTTAGTTGTCCAGATAATTTCTTTCTATTTTTTAGTAGAGACGGGGTCTCGCTCTTGCTCAGGCTGGTCTCGAACTCCTGAGCTCAAACAATCTGCCCGGCTCGGCCTCTCAGAGTGCTAGGATTACAGGCGCGAGCCACCACGCCCAGCCTATTTTGTCACTTATTTAAGGCAGTGACATTAAAAACTCAGACTCTAGAGTAGCAACTGTCCCATAGAAGTATGATGCAAGCTGCAAATGTGAGCTACATATGTAATTTTAAATTTTCTGGTAGCCACATTTAAAAAGTAAAAACAAATGGGTGAAATTAATTTTACTGATATATTAATTACATATCAATATAGTGGGTTAATAAAAACATATTTTATTTAACCCAATATAGCCAAAACATTTTATCATGTGATCAATAAAAAAATTATTAATGAGATACTTTACATTTCTTTTTCCATACTATAGGTTCAGTGTCTTATCCAAAATGCTCAGGACCAGAAGTGTTTTGGATTTTGGATTTTTTCAGATTTTGGAATGTTTGCATTGTACTTACCAGTTGAGCATCCCAGATCTGAAAATCTGAAATCCAAAATGCTCCAATGAGTATTTCCTTTGAGTATCATGTCAGTGTTCAAAATGTTTCAGATTTTGGAGCATTTTGGATTTCAGATTTTCAGATCTGGGATGCTCAATCTGCATATCTTCAAAATCTGGTATGCATTTTACACTTACAGAGCATCTCAATTTGGACTAGCCATATTTCAAGTGCTCGATAGCAATATGTGGCTAGTGACAACCACATTGACCCGCACTGCTTTAGAGCCAGATTGCCTGTGTATAAATCCCAGGTCTACCACTATATGACCTTGAGTAAGTTTCTTAATTATCCTGTGCCTCAGTTTCATCTGAAAAATAGGGATAATAATATTACCTACCTCTCAGAGTTGTGATGATTATATGAATGAATACATGTAAAACACTTAGAAGAGTGCCCAACACATTATAAAAGCTCAGTCACCATTAGCTATTGTCATTTATCCACTCCCCTACCATTGGACACTGAGATCATTTCCAACGTTTCCCTTAATAAATGGTACACCAGTGAACAGTCTGGACAAAGTGGGACAGCAGGGCAGACTGGGCTGGATTCAGTCATGGAACAGGAAGGAGATTTAACCCTGGGCTTCCCTTTATTGCCAGGCTCCAGTTGCCATTGAGTCTGTGATAAGATTCAGCACTGAAATTTCTACTTCTATATTCCCAACACATAGTTCCAGTCTTGGCAGCATTGGGACACAGAGTCCGCACTGGGATGAGAGGACCCTCCCTCAGCACTTTGTGCTAAGTGGTACTAAAGAATTCACGAATCTGGCTGGTCCAAAGGTAGTGAGTTATCTCACTTGATTGTTCACAGTCAGTTACAGATTGAACTCCTTGTTAATATTTAAAAAAAAAATAAAAGGAAAAAAAAAATTCACGAATCCAGTGAACCAAATGCTTAAAGGAGGATAAAAAGGACCCCAGAGGGCCCGCTGACATTCTTTCCATGGCATAACCACCAGGACAGTCTTCTTGGACAGCTTTCAGAAAGCTTCAAAGTTTACATGGAACTGTGACATACAGGTAAAAAATAGAGCCATAAAAGCAACTCTTTCTAATGTAAGTTTCCTTGGAAAAGCCACAGCATTTGGTTTGCAGGCCTGGCACAAACTCAGCCGCTCAGGGTGTGAAGCCCAGCGAGTGCTGGTCCTCATAAAAGCACACAGGCCGCAGAGAGAACCCGCACTGCCCCTGCGCACCTGAAGTACTTGCCACTCAGGGGCTCCAGGCCCTCAGCTGTGGCACAGTGCAGGCTGGTCTGCGCCCCCTCCCACGCCGTCTTCACAAAGGGGGAGAAGAGACGCCAGAGCAGGCACAGCAGGAAGGAGTGCCGGATCAGCTCAGAGTTGACAATGCCTGGGTGCACTGCATAGGTGGTGACTCCTGTACCTAGAACAGAGAGGGCACAATGAGACCCGGGACACACTCTGAGCCCAGGAAAACAGCTCATCTCCTGCAGCAAAATATACAAGTGAGAAGAAGGGACACCGGAAATGTAACTCCAGGATTCAGCGAGTACCACCCCTAGCCAGGTGGAATTTGATAAGTAATGAGTTGATCTCTTCCAGAAAGATCTATAGCCTTCTCAAGCTTCTGTGCTCCAAAATGATGTCCTGGTTCAAGATCCTTCTATTTCAATGTCACCTTTATACTGTGGCTTAAGTACTAATAGTAAAACAACAATACATGCAGTAAGTACTATTATCAATTGCTTAGAGGTAGCAATCTGATTGAAAGATAAGGGGTAGGACCTTGTTTTAAGCTGCATTTGCCTGGCAAGCATGTTTTATGAGGTGTAGATTGAAGGGTGTTGATGGAGATTATGGAGGGTTAATATGCCTCCCAAGATACCTTTGGTGCCAAAACTATTTTTAGTACTTATTATGTGCAAAATCTATGCTACATACTTTACGTATATTATCCCATTTAATTCTTAAAGAGGCTTGTAAGGTAGAATATTAAGATGCCCAGCTGGGTGTGGTGGCTCATGCCTGTAATCCCAGCACTCTGGGAGGTGGAGGTGGGAGGATCACTTGAAGCCAGGAGTTGCAGGCCAGCCTAGGCAACATAGTGAGACCCCATCTCTACAAAAAAATTTTAAAAACTAGTCTGGGTGTGGTGGCTCACGCCTGTAATCCTAGCACTCTGGGAGGCCAAGGTGGGAGGATGGCTTGAGCTCAGGAGTTCGAGACCAGCCTGAGCAAGAGTGAGACCCGGACTCTACTAAAAATAGAAAAATTAGCCAGATGTGGTGGTGCATGCCTATAGTCCCAGCTACTCAGGAGACTGAGGCAGGAGGATTGCTTGAGCCCAGGAATTTGAGGTTGCAGTGAGCTATAATGGCGCCACCGCACTCCAGCCTGGGCAACAGAGTGAGACCTCATCTCAAAAGAAAAAAAAGGAAGCAAGAAATAAAAAAAGATGGCCATTTATAGCTGAGGTAACCAAGTCATAGAAAGGTTAAGTAACCTGCCTAAGGTCATACCTAGCAGGCTGCAGGGCCAGGGTCTGACCCCAATGTAAGGAACATGGATTCCCAAGCTAGACTGTCTGGATTTGAATCCTGGCTCAGCTAGGAAACTTGCTTGGGCAAATTTCTTAATCTATCTGTACCTATCTCTTCATTTGCAGAGTAAGGAAAAATAATAGCACCCACCTCATAGGAATGTTGTAAATATTAAATGAGTTGATATGAATAGTGCATGGCACACAAACTCCCGATTATTAATGGAATTATTATTGGTTATTTTTATGATTACCCTATCTTCTACCTTAGTCATTCTGATAGTAAAGAACATTGCTCCTAAACTCTGGCTTATTCACTATAGCAAATGGTCCCTTATATTTGCAGATGTCAGAGCCAGCGGCTCATCCAATGCTCCAGGGAAGCATAGTCATTAAGGATTAAGAGCCGGCCTTACCTGATTTTTATAGCTGAGGAGATAAAGTCAGGGGAGGTTAAAAGGACACATCCACATACACATGGGGCCAGTATATGATAGAGTGAGAACCTGTGCCCAGGGGTCCGAAATCCAGCGTTAGCTCCCTGACTCCAGGAAGTGGCAGCTCTGTAGCTCAGCTGACCACGTGGACTTTGGCAAATGGCACACGGGAGGAAGCACTCTGGATTTAAAGCACAGCATCCATATTTCAGTTCTGACTCCTTCGTTTGCCATATAATCTTGTGCTGGCCATTTCCTTGGACCTCAGTTCTGAGCTATAAAATAGGAGTAATAATACCTGCTCTGCCTGTTGCAGAGTTGTTGAGAAAATCAAATAAGATAACAGATGTGAGATAAAATGTGAAATAAAGGTAAGGTCACTTTATGAAGTTCTTGACCCCTATTCAATTTTAAGCTTCCTGGGGGTAAGGACTCTGTTTTTATTCCATCTATAACCTCGTTCTCCTTAGTGCATAGAGCTATTACTGAAATGTGCATGTTTGACAGTCTGACTTCAGAAGTTTCTATGAACCTCTAATCTGGTGTGAGGACCCTGTTTTTGCTATTTAACCCTGGCACTTTCTCCAGACTTACCTTTGAGTCTCTTGGCCAGCTCTCGAGTGAAGAGCATGTTGGCCAGCTTGCTGTGGCAATAGGCAAAAGTCCTGTTATAGCGCTTCTCACCGTGGAGGTCATGGAAGCGAATCTTGCCCATACGGTGGGCCATCGAAGACAGGGTCACTATCCGTGCAGGAGCAGACTCCTTCAGCCGCTCCACAAGCAGGTAGGTGAGAAGGAAGTGGCCTGTGAGGAGAGCCAGCAGGGGAGATTGAAGAGTGGAATGGCAGCCCAGGCTCAGGGTATGAGAGCTGATGACAGGACTTCAGGACTTCTGTCTTCCGGTGTGAACAAATTTTGATGCCATGAGTAACTCAGTGCTAATGGTCACTTGGTCTGAGTTAGTGGATTCCTCAAAGCAAGAGCCAGAGCTAGGATATAGGTAAGGTAATAATACTTAATCTATATTTATTTGTACCTCTCTGTTGCCCCTTCAGGAGAAATACCCACCTCCTGGCTTCCAACTCCCTCTGGCCATGATTACACAACTGTGTGCCACGGTACACTCAAATACAGAAGGAAGGATGGAATCATCAGGAAAATAACATTTCTCCTCTCTAGAGCCATCACCTTGAACTCTGAACCCCAGCCTGTTTTGTACCTTATATTCTCAAGGTTTGCCTACCTCTTGGCCCTTATATGGATGTGACCCCTCCAGCCAAACCCAGATTCCTGCATACCCCCAGGCCTGGCTCTGCCTGGCGAGGCTTGCACTGCCACTGCCCCATCCAAGAATGACATTCTTCTCCATGGCAGTTCCTGAAATTTGGGGTTTCTTAATGGTATGGGCAGGCAGATCTCACTTTTTTAGGATGGTCAGAAGAGGGACAGTGTACAACAAGCCCACGTGTCCAGTCTGTTGGAATCCTAGGCTCTGTGAGGACCGCTGGAGATTCTCAGCACTGGTACAGGGTCATCTTCCTACAGAGAGCAGGCAGGGTGGCCTCACTTTTCAGTCTCCCAAAGGTACTTACCTAGGTGGTTGACTCCTATGTGGGTTTCAAAGCCATCAGCTGTCTTGGAATATGGGCACAGCATCACTCCCGCATTGTTGATCAGAATGTGAAGCTGCTTCTCCTCTACAGAGACAACCAAGGAGGCCCTGTGGTTAGCAAGGAGTCCACTAGCTGCCTGTCATGGTCCTAAGTATTTGCCCCTTGCCTGTGTTTGTGAGGTCTCTTTGTTGGGGCAAAGTTTTAATGTCACTCACTCTGCTCCTTTCTTCTAAGACCAAGTAAGACAAGGTATTGCCTCAGCAGTCAATAGCTATCCCTCATTTGGACCTATCTCAGTGATATTCAATAGCCACTGTCACTGGGTTTCTAATTTTAGTTATTCATAACTTCCAGGACACTGTTCATTCATTTATTGAGCAAATGTGTACTGAATACCGACCCTGGGCCAGGCCCGCTCTGCTGGGCACTGGGAATCCAGTGGTAAGACAAGCCAGACACAGTCCCTGTCCCTCATGGATTTCATAATCCTTAGCAGAAGCTAGTCATTCACCAAGACCCGGAAGAATTTTGGCAGCAGCACAACTTCATCTAGTGCCTATGGCCACAGAGCGTTGATTCTCAGAATGCAAGAAGAAAGTGGCTTCGGTGCAAGCCCAGACAGGGAGCCGACACCCCAGCGTTCCCACTGCTGAGGCAAAAAGACGGAAGGGTCCCGCCCAGCTTGTCCGCCCACCACCTCCTTGCCAACTCCCCGTCCTGCTGGTTCATGCGGCAGAACCCGTCCAGGGGCATCAACGACAGTTCTGATGTAAGGGCCATGGACAGTCTGGGGTGGGGCAGCCCCTCCCATACCCAGTTTCAACGACAGTTCTGATGTAAGGGCCATGGACAGTCTGGGGTGGGGCAGCCCCTCCCATACCCAGTTTCCTGCTTTTCTAGCTACCCGTCTGGGTCTCACCTGTCAGAAAGCCCTGAGCAAAGGCTCGGATGGATTTGGTGTCTGATAGGTCCAGTTTCCTCACCAGCACCTGGGAGTTCTTTGTATCTGCTCGGATCTCACTGGCAGCAGACTCCCCCTTGAGTACATCTCGGCAGGCAATGTATACTCGGGCTCCTGGGGCCAAGACAAAGAGGGGACAACGTGTTCAGATCCTAGGCCGAAAAAGAGGAGAGTAGGTGAGTTTGGGGCTGGTGGACAGAGCTTTCTCCCAGCCGTCCCTAAAGCAGTGGAGTGGCCCGGTTGCCACTTCAGGATTTTCACAGTGGTACTGCTCAGTCGTCTTGCTGTCAGCTTAACCCCAGGCTGGAAGCCCTGGTTTTATACTCTGATATTTAATGGTGCTTAGTATCTCCTTTTAGAATAACTGACTTGACTAATATTGTACACAGACATCATTGTTTTCCTTATTTTATATAATAGGGAGGGAGCAGGGAAGAAGCAAGGTTTGTGGAAGGCCGCAGAGTAAGTTGGTGTCACAGTTGGACTTGAATCCCAGCTTCCTTGAATTCCTAGTCAGAGCCACCAAGCCCAGGAGGAAAGACAAGAGCCCTCAATGGGAAGGGCAGGGGGCACGGCCCTATGGAGCCTGAAGCAGAAACACTTGCCTCTGCGAGCGAGTTCTCTGGCCGTCTCCTTGCCGATGCCCGTGTTGGCACCAGTGATCACCACCACCTTCCCAGGAAGCTGCACTTGTGTTCTACACACTCCACCAGCAAAGAACTTCCTGTTGGCAAGGGAAACAAGAGCATCATGCACCATCCTTCCCAAGCCCACACTGAGATACATAAAATAAAGTCATCCAGACTCAAAGAATATCTTTAAGTTATAGTCAGGAGACCTGAAGAATTTAATCGTTTTTCCACGGGGCAAGGTAGTCATGGGCTCATCAGCACCGGCTGGATAAGTCATTTGCTCAGAAGCCACAAATGATCATCTGGGCAGAGTAAGTGCTCTTGATCCAGAGACAATGGGCACCTTCCTTGTTAGATAACAAGGATATCCAGCTCTTATCTCTAGAGGTTCCTCCTCTACACCACAGTCAGAACATATGTGTGATGAACATCAGTGGAATCAATGGGTCTTCAGTAAGCATCACTCTGGGGGCCGCATACACAAATACTGCTCTCGAGCTGTCTCTCCAGTTTTAGAGAGTAGGGCAGTTCAGAGGCTTTGTGCAATCATATTAGGGATTTCATTCTGGCCAATGGCACACAGAGAGAAAATCTCCCTTGTTCAGACCTCTGTGCAGAGAGCACCCTTTTACATGAAGTTGACTTCACAAATTCCAAAACAGAAGACCAGACAGGGGCAGAGCTAACATTTCCTGCACGTCATCTGACTGCCAGACACTAGACGGGCACTTTTCATCTATAATTTATTTTAATCCTCTCAATCACTCCAGTACTGTTTCCACATTACAGGAGAGAACAGTGAAGCTCAAAGAAGTTCAAGTCACTTCTAATGGTGGCAGAACTAGAATTTAAACCCAAGTCCCTGTGGAGGACCCAGAAAAACACTCTGTCCCTGATAAGTCCTTTTACCCTTCTTTATCGTCTGTAATTTTTCAGTTCTCCACTCAGAACACACATTTCTTTGACACCTCCAGAAAACCCACAGCAAAAGAGCCATCGCAAAACATTAGTCTCTTTGAGGGTCGTCTCAACGGGTAGGGAGTTTGTTTCCTTCCCAAAGTGCCTCTACTTAACAGTAAATCCTTCAGCAATGACCACCAATGACAACCCAGCCAGGCACCTTGAAAGGAAAGGAAGAGCTTTAGAGAAACCCAAGGGAGTACAGCGAAAGAGCAAGGACTTCCAACCCGGCTGTCTGTAGAACACAGTCGTCCATGCAGCCTTCCACTAGCAACAGAATTCAACTCGGCCCCACCCCTGCGCAGTCCCAGGTGCTTCCTTCTCACTTTCCACCATGGTATAACCCCTCCTTCCTTCCTGCTTTTTCTGCCCTAACTTTTTCTCCCTCAGCCTCCTTCCCTTTCTCTTCTTGCAGCAGCTGAGAACCGGCTCCTAATGCAGGGCTTTGTAAACTATTGTTGTGAGTTGTTGAATTAAGACAAACCTGATGGATGGAGCCATCACATATAAGAAAGACAAGAAAGAAGTGAGCAGTCCCAAGGTAACCAGCATCTTCCAACTTCTTTAGTGGCTGCTGCTTTTGCTGCTGCTCCAGCTACAGCCCCAACTCTGGCTCCGGCTCCTGGTCTAGCTCCAGCTCGTGGCTGCTCCTGCCGCTTCTTGCTCCTTTCGCTCCTGGGTGCTCAGCAACAGCCAGACTCTAAGCAGAGCCCAGAATCCTATTTAAATCCGAGAGCTGTCAGAGCACAGGCCTGCTGGGAGATGTAGTCCTGGCAGGGAGGAGACAGAAGAAAGGGTAGAAACTTACTCTTAGGCAAAGAGAATTCGGGGAAACTGAAGCAAATGTCCCCTAACTCCCCACCCTCAATCATTTCTCTTATATGGGGAATGTGTTCTCCCAACCACCCCCACCTCTACTTCTGCAAAAAAGAATAAGAATATAAATACAGAATATTTATAACTTTAGCAACAGACCATGATGCTTGAAATACAAGTGTGATTAAAATAGAAGAATGATCAACTCGGGTGGTGCAAAGGCAATATATGTAACCTAAACATTTGTACCCCCGTAAAATTTTGAAACAAAAAATAAAATAAAATAGAAGGATGAGGGAAAAAACCGGAAGAATGGAAAGAGAAGTTGGGAGAGTGGTTACCCTTAGTGAGAAGGGGCAGTGACTAGGAGGGGATCTGACTGAAGCTCCTGGGGTGCTAGGAGTGTTTTGTTCTTTGATCTGGGTACTAGTACACAGAAATGCTCACTTTGTGAGAATCTATTGAGTTATACACTTTTGTGCACTTTTCTGCATTTTATGTTATACTTCAGTGAAGCTTTTTTTTTTTTGCCCTGTTTTTTTTTTTTTTTTTTTTTTTTTTTGCCCTGTTGCCCAGGCTAGAGTGCAGTGGCATCATTGTAGCTCACTGCAACCTCAAACTCCTGGGCTCCAGCGATCCTCCTTCCTCAGCCTCTGGAGTAGCTGGAACTCTAGACACACACCACTATGCCCAGATAATTTTTGTATTTGTGTAGAGATGGGATCTCACTATGTTCACTCAGGCTGGTCTCAAACTCCTGACCTCAAGTGATCCTCCTGCCTCGGCCTCCCAAAGTGCTGGGATTACAGGCAAGATCCACCACGCCCGCTCTTCAGTGGAGTTAACACACACACGCGCATTACAAGGAAAGGATATAGAGTTTAAGTGCATAGACTCTAGAGCTGGACTTCTTGGTTCAAATCCCAGATCGTCTACTTACAAGCTCCACGGCCCTGGGCAAGTTACTAAACCTCTTCATTAATTCAGTTTCCTCACTTTACAATGGGCATTATATATATATATATATATATATATATATACTGACTTAAGTATTGAATTATTAAATAGGTAGAAAATTTGAGATAGAAACTAGCATATACTAAACACTGTATAGGAGCCAGCTGTTGTGGTTAGCTGTATCGATTCCTTTCTCCCTTGCTATCTCACTTGCTTTACTCAAGGGTTCGGTGTAGAAAAGGGAGAGATGATGAATGTGAGTGAAGTTTCAGTTGAACACTATTAAAGATGAAGTGAAACACACACACGCAAAGCTATCAGAAACTCTCAGAGCCTCTGGATGTGTGTGAGAGGATAGGAGGAGGGTAAGTAGGGGTTCATTGCCCTTGTTCACTCAGCCCTTGTCCTCCTGGAAAAGAGGACAGGCAAGGAGATGGGGCAGGACCCCAGGAATCATGCCCCAGTTCTGTTCCTTCCTATGAAGCCAGAGAAGCCTCCAGGAAGATTCATGCACGAAAGAAGACTCCTGGGCCGGGTGGTGACTCCCTCCTTCATCAGTTCATCCTCTCCATGTACACCTACTGAGTGCTTCTCAGTGCCAGGCATTGTGCCAAGTACTAGAAAGACACAGTTTCTGTCCCTTGGGAAGCCATGGACCTGACCATCAGAACAAGGAATGATCAGATAATTCATAGGGGGAACTTTTTTTTTTTTAACCCCCCCACCCCTCCCCCCTGGGGGGAACTTTTCTTGACTCAAATCCAAGATCTCCTGCATTTATGAAGTTGGTGCTCAACTTGTCTTGATTTTGTCTGGGAGGCGGAGAGTCCTAAAGAACAGCATACGGTTCTCTGGAAAGGAGATGTTAGAAGGAATATAAGGCATCTAGAATTGTGAAAATATACAAATAGCTTTCTAAAAACAAGTGTTAAATTTTATAATCCAAAGACCACCATCAGATTACTGATTAGTTGTGCCAAAATGTTAAACCATACAACAAAGCTATAATAATTTAGACAATTTAGTACCGGTAGGCAAACAGACAGACAAATCAATAGAACAGAATGGAGGCTGGGCTTGGTGGCTCATGCATGTAATCCTAGCACTTTAGGAGGCAGAGGTGGGTGGACTGCTTGAGGCCAGGAGTTTAAGACCAGCCTCAGTAACATGGCAAGACCCTTCTCTACAAAAAATAAAAAAAATTAGCCAGGCATGGTGGTGCACACCTGTAGTCCCAGCTACTCAGGAGGCTGAGGCAGGAGGATCACTTAAGCCCAGGAGTTTGAGGTTGCTGTGAGCTAGGCTGACACCACTGTACTCCAGCCTGGGTGACAGAGTGAAACTTTGTCTCTAAAAAAAGGAAAAAGAATAGAATGGAAAGGCAAGAAATAAACCCAAATACACTTGGGAATTTAGATATGATAAACTTGCTATTTTAAATAAATAGGAGGAGATGATTTACTTAATAAAATATTGTAACAGGTATCCAGTTGGGAAAAAGTAAACTTGATCCTTGCAAAATTCTAATAGACCAAAGACGTAAATATGAAAAGTGAAACCGTTAAAGTATAAGACGAACCATCAAACAAATGTTTAAACAAGTTTAGAGTGGTAAGATCTTTCTCGTAAGACAAGAAAACCAGAAATCAAAAAATAAAGTTAAAAGAAAATCTTCATGACAAAAACTACTACACACAAGGCAAGATGAATGAGAAACTGGGGGGAAATATTCACAGCATGTGTCATAGACAGAGTCTAATTGATTTAGTATATAAAAAACTCTTACAAATCAATAAGAAAAAGATTAACAACCCAATTGAAATAACAGCTTACAGAAAAGGCAAATGCAAATGGCTCTTCAACCTCACTCATGAAAGATGCAAATTAGAATTAAATCTAAATGATTAAAATTAAAATTAAAAGGATTTCCTGGCAAGGGTGTGAAGAAATAACACTGACACACTGCTAGTGATGCACTGTGGGAGTCGGTTGTCACGACCTCCACAGAAGGAAGTGTGGCAACATCTGATAAAGCTCCGCACGTCCCCGTTGACCCCGACATTTGACTTCCGTGTATTCATAAGGTTATTGTCGAACCATTGTGTATAACAGCAAAGGTTTGGAAACCTCCTAAGTGTCCATCAAAAGTACAGCCACACCATAGATACTATATAGCTATGAAAAAGAATAAATAATTTTAAACATACTGATATGGAATGATCTCTGAGATATATTGGTGAAAAAAGGAGCAGAACAGTGTTTCTAACACGCTACCATTTGTTTAAAAAGCAGAGGGGATATAGGGACATGTTAGTATATGCATAGAATATCTCAGAAAAGATGGCAAGAAATGAATTAACAATGATTGCTTCTAGGGAGGCAGGAGTGAGTGGGAGCAGGCTTTTCACTGAATGTACTGTTCTGTACCTTGTGAACCTATAACCTATGGTCTATTAAAACTTAAAGTTTTCAGCTAAAAAAAAAAAAAAAAAAACCCTGATAACCTACAGGTCATGTTTGGAAGGCTTCCAAATTAACCACCTGGGGAAGGTGGTGCTATTCATGGCTTATACCCTGTCCCTGAGTGAAAACTCTTATTGTGAGTTCCTGAAAATCTTGCGTCCTCGAACTGTTGACATAATGATTGTACTGATAAATACATATTCTACTGACATTAGAAACAACACTGACTTGTTTCTAAATCATGAACTTTTACCGATTGTCTTGCCCATTAACATTTTAGCCTATATGTTGTTATCTCTAGCCAATGATTGTAACCTCCGTATTGTACCCTCCAATGAAAAAGGACAACTCTGATAAGAAGAGTCCCCCTCCCTTCTCCTAAACTTTCTTATAAAAGCATTCCAACTTGTAACAGACTTTGGAACACATCCAACTAGGTTGGTATGTCTTCCTGGGCCGATCCTCACATTTGACTTTCAATAAATGTTTATTAAATTATTTCTGCCTAGCCTGAGCAACATAGTGAGACCCTATCTCTCCAAAAAATACAAAAATTAGCCAGGTGTGGTAATGTGCATCTGTAGTCCCAGCTATTAGGAAGGCTGAGGCAGGAGGAGCACTTGAGCCCAGGAGTTTGAGGTTGCAGTGAGCTATGATGATGCCACTGACTACACTCCAGCCTGGGCAACAGAGCGAGACCCTGTCTCAAAAAAAAAAAAAAAAATTCTGCATCAACAGCCTTAATTTTGGTCAAGAACTCATATCACTTCAAAACAATTTATGTGTTTATTTTTGTTAAATTAATCATTGCAATATCACAAAATAAAGCTATTTCTCAAACTGGTATTGAGACATTCTTAAAAGTGTTTTACCCAAGCAAAGCCATCATCATCACCCATTTCATCATTGTAATCGACATCAAAAAGGCCATGGACCAACCTGATACCTGCTTTTTAGGAACTTTCAACCTGAGACATAGATATGTCATAGACAGAAAGAGATGAAAACACCAGAAGACCCAGTGCAGGAATGGACCTGAAATTCAGTGATGACAAAGCACTCATCCCTTGCAACGGCTTTGAGAAGGGTCCTCTTCCTGCCTCACCATGGGTGAATCACAGGTCAGGTTCACAGATCAGTCATCCTCCCATGGTTGACACTGGGGCAAAGATCCGTGGGCATTACATGCTATGAAGCAAAGCTGGGAAGCTGCTTGCTGATTTGACCTTTGGCCGGAATTCATCGGGTGCAGTTATACTGCAGCGGCCACCTGCCTCTCCCTGTCCTGGCTACCCTACTCAGAAAGAGCCTCTTACAAAGTAGAGCAGAAGGAAGAACTGTAAACCTCTCTTTCTCTTCCTCCCTTCCTCCTTTTCCTCTCCCCTAGTCTTCAAATCACAGGTTCTGGAAGTCAGACCAGACAAGTGGAAGGTGACGAGTCCAATCTTCCTACTGCAGCCCTTGCCCCATTTCCCTAAAAGGGCCTATGAAACACCACTCCATTATTTCCACTCCCAGCCACGAGGAACTCTTCCCAGGTCCCTACCCCAAACAGCGTGTCAAAATGGAAGCACATTTGTTGTATTTGTTTTACCCCCTCTAAAAAAAACATTTGTGGTTCCTTTTTCCTGGTTTTAAAAGGTGAAATAAACACATTATCTTTCTCAAAGAAAAAAAAAGTTTGCTGCCAGTATATAGCTTCCACGGATTTTCCCCCTATGAGTCAGCGACCCCTTACCTTTAAGCTACAGCAGGCACTGTTGACATTTGAGCCGGACAATTCTTCCTTGTGAGGGGCTGTTCTGGGCACTGGAGGATGTTCGGCAGCATCCTTAGCCTCTACCCACTAAAATGCTTGTAGCAGTACTACCCTCTTGTGACAACCAAAAATGTCTCCAGATATTGCCACTGTCGCTGTGGGGCAAAATTATCCCCCTCTGAGAACCACTGCCCTCCAAAATGTAGAGCTTACAGGGTAAGCCTGGTATGTGTATTATTGAAAAGAATTAGAGCACAGTAATGTCATACTTAGTATCCCTAACCTGCTTACTGTCCACAGCAAGGGTATTAAACCCTCTCAGGGCCTGGGATGCTGGCCATCTACTAATCCTTTTGTCCTTCAAACCTTTACCTTCTCCCAGCTTAATTCTGTCTACCTCTGATCACTCCATCAGTCTATTATGGCTGGGATCTGTGCACATGTACACTTCAAAAACATACCTCTCGTGAAATGTTCTGTGTCTTGATAGGGGTTTGGGTTATATGGGTCTATGCATTTGTCAAAACAGCAAATATCCTCTTAAGACTTGTGCATTTGGCCCAGCGCAGTGGCTCACACCTATAATCCTAGCATTCTGGGAGGCCAAGGCAGGATCCCTTGAGCTCAGGAGTTCAAGACCAGCCTAAGCAAGAGGGAGACCCTGTCTCTACTAAAAATAGAGAAATTAGCTGGGCGTTGTGGTGTGTGCCTGTAGTCCCGGCTACTGGGCGGCTAAGGAAAGAGGATCACTTGAGCCCAGGAGTTTGAGGTTGCTGTGAGCTAGGCTGATACCATGGCACTCTAGCCTGGGTGACAGAGCAAGACTCTGTCTCAAAAAAAAAGAAACAACAAGAAAACAAAAGCAAAAAAACTTGCCCATTTCACTTTATGTAAATTTTGTATCAAAAGAAAAAAACTATAAATAAATATTGAACTCTAGTTAATAAATTATATACTTGCTGAAGTTTTCTTGCCTGCAGTCTACTTTGAAGTGCATTAATAAAATAGGATGGATTGATGGGTACAGGGAATTAAAACAGACATTTTATATATGTGATATATATATAATATGTCATATATCACACGTATTTAAATATATGATAAAACAAGTATAGCAAAATATTAATGTGGAATATAGGTGATGGATATATGGATGTTTACTGTAAAATTCTTTAAACTATTATGAATGTTTGAAATTTTTCAGACTAAGATGTTGGAAATGAGCTGGCCGTGGTGGATCATGTCTGTAATCCTAGCACTCTGGGAGGCCGAGGCGGGTGGATCGCTCAAGGTCAGGAGTTTGAGACCAGCCTCAGCAAGAGCGAGACCCCCGTCTCTACTAAAAAATAGAAAGACATGGTCTGGACAACTAAAAATATATATATATAAAAATTAGCCGGGCATGGTGGCGAATGCCTGTAGTCCCAGCTACTCGGGAGGCCGAGGCGGAAGAATCACTTGAACCCAGGAGTCTGAGGTTGCTGTGAGCTAGGCTGACGCCATGGCACTCTAGCCCGGGCAACAGAGCAAGACTCTGTCTCAAAAAGAAAAAAAAAAAAGATGTTGGAAGCACATGCACGAACACATGCACGCACATACACACCCATTCTGTCATGGAAAATCAAGAAGTATAACATTTCAGAATGAAAAGTTGGAATAAATTGCCATATTTGCTTTTTTTTGAGACAGAGTCTGGCTCTATCACCTGGGCTAGAGTGCCATGGCATCAGCCTAGCTCACAGCAACCTCAAATTCCTGGGCTCAAGTGATTCTTCTGCCTCAGCCTCCCGAGTAGCTGGGATTACAGGTGTGCACCACCATGCCTGGATAATTGTCTATTTTTAGTAGAGACGGGGATCTCACTCTTCCTCAGGCTGGTCTCGAACTCCTGATCTCAAGCGATCTTTCCTCCTTGGCCTCCCAGAGTGCTAGGATTACAGGCCACCGGGCGAGCCACCTTGCCCAGCCCCCATATTTGCTTTTTTAAAAAACCTTTCTAACATCGTAGGAATTTTCTTCAACTTAAGAAATCTTTGGTTGTCTTTAAGGCCCAACTTAAATATACCTCCTCTCTGAAGCTTTCACCCACCCTAATCAATCATCCCCTTCTCTTGCTCCCATACTCTATATTTACCTTTTCTGTAAGGTGGCCATTATGATTTAACTTGTGGCTTAGTTAGGCAAATTCTTGTCTCCACCACTTAAGGCCAGAAACAGGTCTACATTTTTGTGTTCTCCCAGCAACTAGAACCAAGGTTTGCATGAAGCAGATATGCAATAAATAGTGATGAAGATGGTTGAGTTTACAGTCATCTCTCTCTGGTTATAAAATTCTAGAATATTTTTATTTAATTATTTGTGGCTTTGTAAGTACTGCAAGATTTGGGTTCCAATAGAAGTGCACTGTGAGTCACTGCTACAGAGGAAAATTAGAAAAAGAACCAACTAGGCACTGAGGACTGAAATGGTATGTAAAGTATTAAAAGAAAAGAAGCTAAGGTGTTTTGCAATTAACTGTTGGGGAAATTTTAAAAAATAAAAGTGGACCAAGAAGCCCAGGCCTTGGACCTGCACTGCGGTGAGGTTCTCAGGATAGAGGGGCAAAGCTGCACAAAGCTTTGGCCAACTCAAGTGTCCACAGCAGTCAGCAAAGTCATAGCATCCAACATCAGGATGAGGACAGATGAAGAAAACAAATGCCTCCTAGACTAAAAATATTTCACCATTTTTAGACAGAAGGGGATGGAATTAGTTTAAAAAAAGAAAAGAAAAAGAGTTTTACTATTTTCTATTTGAGATCAACCAAAGAACATAGAGAATCATATAAAGAATACTCACTCTGACTCACGATCCAGCTTATGAAATAAAATACCATCAGAAGTGGATTTGGATGTTCTGGAGCCTAAAGTCTATTCAATTTAGGGGGTTCTTTTTAAGAAAAAGAATATAAAACTATGAATAAATATTAGGTACTGGTCAGGCAAGGCAGTTCAAGCCTATAATCCCAGCATTTTAGGAGGCCGAAGTGGGAGGATCACTTGAGGCCAAGAATTCAAAGACCAGCCTGGGCAACATAGCGAGACTCCACCTCTACAAAAAAATGGAAAAATTGGCCGAGCTTGGTCATGCACTTGTAGTCCCAGCTACTTGGGAGGCTGAGGCAGGAGGATTGCTTTAGCCTGGGAGTTTGAGGCTGCAGTGAGCTATGAAGATGCCACTGCACTCTAGCCCGGGCAACAAAATGAGACCTTGTCTCCAAAAACAAACAAAGAAAAAAATGTGAAATTAACAAAACTGCTACAAATATCACCAAATCCAGAAAATGACATTATATTTTTATTAATTAACTGCCTGACAGTTAATAGATGAATCTTGAAACCACTGTGCTAACTGAAAAGAATCTAGACACAAAAGGTCACTTACTGTGTGATTCCATTTATATGAAATGCCAAAAATAGGTAAATCTAGAGAAGTAGATTAGTTGCCAGGGGGTGGGAAGGGGGAACCACAAATGACTAGAGTAAGAAATATGGAGTTTCTTTTTGGGGTGATGAAAATGTATGGAATCGGATAGTGGTAATGATTGTTTACCCTCATGAGTATACTAAAAACCACTGAATTGTGCATTTTAAAAGGGTTAATTTTATGATATGTTAATTATATCCCAATAAAAATGAACTAATTTTTTAAAATGTTTAATGCCTTTACAGGCATTAAATTACAATTTCAGTAATTTTACAGAAAGACCAAAAGCCTAATTTCACTTGTGAAATGTCCCCTTAGATTCTTAGCAAGAACACCATTGTGGCAGATTAAAGGTGGCATAAATTCTCTTGGTCTCTTGACTATGGAGAGGTAAGGTCTATGTTTCCCCTCCCCTTGAATCTCGATGGGCTCTGTGTAACATCTGTGTGACTTCCTTGGCCAATACAATATACAGAAGTGACACTGGCCCAGTTTCCAGGTCCAGACCTTAAGAGCCTTCCTGTTTCTTACATATCATTCCTAGAACCCTAAGTCCCCACATTAGAAATCCAATAAGACTGCCAAAAAGACCATGGAAAGGCCCTGAGACTACATGGGGAGGGAACGTGGCCCAGGCTGAGCTTGGCTTCTAGCTATTTCTGCCAAAGTTCAAGATATTTGATGGAAGCCTTCTTAGACTCCCCACATCCGTCCAGACACCAGCCGCATCCCATGGAGCACACACAGTGGACTCCATATGGAGTGGACAAAGCACCTAACCAAGCCCTGCCAGAATTCCTGACTTTCAGATTGTGAACATTATAAAATAAACACTATTTTTTTTTTT